>JANHGO010005622.1:0-22741 GCA_024606505.1 Aquila spilogaster
AGATGGGAGTCATGCTGGCAAACCTCCAATCCTCTGGGACCTCTCCAGTTGACCAGGAATGCTGACAGATGATTGAAAGTGGCTTGGCTATCACCTCTAGCAGCTCCCTCAGCACCCTCAGTTTGATTTCATCCAGTCCCGCAGACTTCTGGCAGTCCAGGTGGAGTACTAAGTCTCTAACTGTTTCCACCTGAATCCTAGGGGGTTTATTCTGCTCCTCATCTGAGACTTCCAGATCAGGGGGTAGGGTGCCCTGGGGATAACTGATTTGACTTTTAAAGACAGGAGAAAGAAGACATTGAGAACCTCAGCCTTTTCCTTATCCACAGTGGTTACATCCCCTGCCGCATCCAGTAAAAGATGAAGATTCTCCTTAGCCCTCCTCTTACTCTTAATATATTTGTAAAAAAAAGTTTTTTTTTTCTTTTACCCCATTGGCCAAGTTGAATTCAAGCTGGGCTTTTGCCTTTCTAATTTTCTCCCTCCACATCCTAACAACTTCTTTGTACTCTCCCTGAGTTGTCTGTTCCTTCTTCCATAGAAAGTAGATTCTCCTTCTCTCCTGGAGCCTCAGGAAAAACTCCCTTTTCATCCATGCTTATCTTCTTTCCCACTGGCTCATCTAGAGGCATAGTAGGACAGCCTGCTCCTGCGCCTTTACAACTTCCTTCTTTAGGAGCGACCAGCCTTCCTGGACTCCTTTACCCTTCAGGACTGAATCCCATGGGTCTCTCCCTGTCAGTCTCCTGAACAGGTCAAAGTCCTCCATCTGGAAGTCCAAGGTAGCAGTTTTGCTGCCCCACCCCGACTTCACCAAGTATTGAGAACTCTGCCATTTCATGGCCACTCTGTCCAAGACAGCTCTGAACCTCCACATCTCCCACCACTCCTTCTATGTTTGTGAACAGCAGGTCTAGTGGGGCACCTCTCCTGGTAGGCTTTCTTACCAGTTGTGTCAGGAAGTTATCTTCCATACACTCTAGAAACCTCCCAGACTGCTTATTCTGCATTGTATTGTAATTCCAGCATATACCAGGGCAGTTAAAATCTCACATGAGAACAAGGACTGGTGAGGTCCAGCTTCTGCCATCTATTCACAGAATGCCTTACCTATCTCTTCATCCTGGTTAGGTGGTCTATAACAGCCCTCCACCAGGATGTCCACCTTGTTGGCCCTCCCCCTGATCCTTACCCACAGAGATTCAACCTTATCTTTTCCAGCCACAAGCTCAACATCATCGAAACCCTCTCTAACATAGAGAGCCACACCACCACCCCTCCTTCCTTGCCTGTCCTTTGTGAAGAGCTTATAGCCATCCATTTCAGCACTCCTGCCATGGAAGCAATCCCACCACATTTCCGTAATGGCAACTAAGTCATAGTTTGCTTGCCGCACAATAGCTTCCAGCTCCTCCTCTTTGTTACCCATGCTGTGTGCATTGGTGTAGATGCACTTCAGCTGAGTCTCTTGCCTCATCTCAATCCCATCATCATTCCCCTAGGCTCATTTCTACATGGGCCTGGTTTTATTCCCTTCCCCCTTCATATATAGTTTAAAGCCCTCTCAATCTTGTTAACTACTGTACCCTCAATGCCATACCTTTAAGTGTGAAGTTATTTGAGATCACTGCAGCTCTTTATGTGAATCTAATGATTATTTCTGTTAACGAACAATTAGCATTAACCAAGTGAAACACTGGACTATTTCTTACTTGCTAGTTTTCAAAATTTAGATTAAACTTTTCAGTGAAATTTTGAAACTAATTTTTAAACATGTACATACCATGATGATTGGAAATTATATTTTCTTAATGGTAGTAGCCATCATGGATGGAAAACAGGTCATGGTATCTCTAAAGATCTGGGTGACTTGATGAAGGTGAATGAGGCAAGCTGCTAAAATTTTACAGCAGAACCAATCATAAAGGTACTGTCTCCTAAATTATGATGTCTTCTCCTGAATCCCAAAGTTTCCTTCTCTTTCCTTCTCTTATGATTCTCTTTCTCCTAAAAAGTAAATAAAGTTACCTCACCACCATCTGTGGAGTATGGCCCAAGCATAGCCTGCTGAAGAAGGGGAGAGGTTTTGCAAGAAACAGAGAATACATCCAGTAGCCATCCTCTGGCTGCAGGCCGGATAAAGCCGTAGTTATGCCTGTCCACTAGCCTTATCTATGCCTAACAATGTGTGGCCTAGTACTTATGTCAAGGATCTGAGCTATGTCTGGAAGTTGTCAAGAAAAAGAGAAAGCACTGCCTTTGGCAAAAACACAAAGAGCAGAAAATTATCTGATGATTAACAAATAAATAATCCTTCATGTTTTTGGGAACTGAAAATGAGGTCTTAAGGAATCAACAGATGTTTCTCTGCTTTTCTGCTAAGTCATGTTTTTCATACCCCTGCTTATATCTTATTCTGTGTACCTTGTAACAGATCATCCCCCTTTACTTATCATGACAAAGCATATATGACAGGGGTATAAAGTCAGGATGCTGGAGAACAGCTTTTGGAGCTTCCCTCAGTCAGCCTGAGATCCTCCAGCTTTCTAGCCCCGGCTCCTTGGGCCCCATCCTGCAATGGATACGTTGACGAGACAGGTTGTAAAACCTTTCTTATCCTCATTTACCTTTCCCAGAATTTGTATAACTTTACCCAACCTAATTGACACTTATGTATCCTAATTTACCTGCCACCCCTCCAGAATACTGATTAGTCATAGGCTAACACATTGTTTGCTTGGAATACATGTGATTATTGATCATACGTGCAAAAGCTTGCTCAGAACACAAAAAAAATATTTTGGTGCACCTGATCTGTGTCAGTGAAGTGCACCATAGTCACTGTCTTCTCAATGGATGAAACAAACAAGGAAACAGAATGGGACAACACCTCCCTTTCCTACCAATTTAGGCAGTTAACAGAAGTAGTTAAAATTAGGGTTTCTGAAAACAGGGAAATGCAATATTATACCCACAAACCATAACTCTGTCATTCCAAACAAGAAGCTATCAATTCTTGCTAAAAACTGTCTATGTGAAACCTACTTTCTCTCAGTGAGTTAAAAGAGCTGCTCCAAAAGTAATGCCTCCTATTGTATTACAGTGTCCCACAATATCAGAGGTGGATGTTGGTGGTATGGCAGTAGAGATTGAACCTTCTTACAAATATTTTGTTAAATTTTGTTTCTGTGTGACAGATGGCAGCAGAGGCGCAGTCTGTCAAAATGGTATCTGACATGGAAGTGTGTGTGAAGCAAAGGTGTGTAACTGAATTCCTTAATGGAGAAAAAAACAGCACTTAATTGCATTTATCAATGCTTGCTGAACATTTATGAGACCAAACAGTGGATGTTAGCATAGTGAGGTGGTGGGTGGTGCGTTTCAGCAGTGTCAACAGTCGTGTGAAAGACAAACTATGCTGCAGACAGCCATGCAGATTTTTATGAGAGTGGCATGCAGGCTCTTGTTCATTGCTGATGAAAATGCATAGCTAATGGTAGTGACTATGTTGAAAAGTAGTGTTTTGTAGCTGAGATTTTGCTCTCTCAAATAGCATTATTGTGCTCTTTGCATCTGTTGTAGTTTCCATTGAAAAAAAAATAGGAGGTATTATTTTTAGTGGACCCTATGTAAATGAAAATGAACCATTGGTAAAGAGAAGCACTAGCTGCAAAACCTTGACTATGACAGAAGGTTATTTGGGGAGTAATATCTAGCAGCCTTTACCTGCTGCTGAAAGAGAAAAAACAGGTGCATGGGTACTTCAAAAGATCCAGCTTACTGCATTTTGATGCTATGTTGGCATCAATTTCAGTAATAATTCCCAAATGTTATTTTACTGGGACGACTGTCAGCTGTGAGAGAAGACATAAAGAGCAAGTAAAGATGGAAACTGCATGAAAGGATGTAGCAACAGAGTAGTTAAGGAGCTCTTATTTGAGCATGTTTTCAAACTGTACAGAAAATACAGTTCATTGCATTTTATTCAATCACTAGATTTGCTTTAGTATAGTGAAGGCATTGCATACTAGGCCCCCTTCCTTGTAGGCATTAGCCTGATGGGGCAATACCAAGACTGGGAGAGAGTACATTCATTTGGGGCATTTCAGGAGATTATTTAGGAACAGCAAAATTGCAGCTGTGCACTGGGTTTTGTGGGCTTGAGTTTTGTTAACTATGTGATTTGAACTGCCAAGCAGATTCAATTGTGCAGTTATAATCTGCTGGGGGTTCTGTCTCTGATGAGTTTGTTCAGTTTCTCTCCTTGTTTCTTTCCAACAAAAAATAAATTCCACTCTTCCCAGCTAGCAATAATTTGGACTTCTGAAGATAGATCAAGAACTCATCCTGTATTTCCAAAACTAGTGCAATTCTCTGACATTCTTTGATGGTGTAAAAGAAAGAAATCTTACTATAAAAAAAAAAGGGAAGGTAAAGCTTATTTATCCAATTAGACTCAATGGTTCTAGATAAAACGTTTTAATTCCCTAGAGGTTAATTAGACAAATAAAAACTAAGAGTATACTAGATCTAAATTCTGCTCCATGTGATATTGTGTAATCTGATATTAAAGGATTTCATGTTCTGAAGTATAGAAATCAGTGGAGAACTTGACCCATATTCTCTCAAAATACAGTGGATTGATGACATTCCTAAAGCCTCTTGCCAACCATCTCTGAAAGTAAGTTCAGGCAAAATGTAGCCAAGTGATTATTAACTGCATAGTCTTCAATTCCATCTAATACTGGAAATAAAACACTCCTTTCTAAAATACATCCTCAAGAATCAGACATGATACTATATATTTTAACAGAAAAGGATTTTTTTTAATAGGAAAAAAAATAAAACAAGTTGCTGGTCTTGACTGAAAGAAATGCAAGTGTTTTCTCATGAGAAACATCTGAGCTTAAAAGCAGAGATTTTCAAAGACAGGATAAAACCACAGTTTTAAGAGTCTACTCTGGCATGGCCATGAAATTTTAAAAGTAGCAACTGAAGATTTTTCCTGTCAACACCCTTATGTCATAGCAAGCAAGTTAACTCACAGCTTGTAAAGAATGTTTTGTGTGCAGCAGGACATATCCACAGAACAACTCTGGTGTGGTACAGCAAGCAGCTACTGGTTTGAGGTGCCGTTGTTCATGAAGGTCTTAATGTAGGATGTAGGATATAAGACAGTTCCTTGTCACAAAATCCATGGTAAGTTCAGATATGATGACTTGTTCTGAAAGAAGAGCAGTCTAAATGTCAGATCGTGCCTCTACCAAGAGCATTACTGAAGAGATGAGTAGCAACCCAGAAAAAAAATGTGACTGTAGCACATTTGGTTCCACATGAGAACAGGTTTTTAAAACCAGCTAGGGTATCATTTCCTACCAGAAACGTTACAATTGATAGCCCTTTAACTTCAGTTTCCAAGGCAATCAGCTCTATAGTAGGCTCTTTCTGCAGCGAAGCAGGGAATCGCTTCAGTAGGGAAGGGAAATCATGACAGTGAAGAGAGAGCCATGAAAAGCTGCTGGGTGTCATTAGCCCATGTGAGAACAGCTGATGAAAAGTGGCTGATGAGGCATGGGTGGGGCCAGGAGCAGTGGCATAACAACCCTGAGAGTACAAAGGTAGTCCCGAGGGAGCATTAGTGGCCATGAGCAATGCAAGTGAGTAGTTTTCCAACACAGTCAACCAGCTTCCAGGTTTGGAACTAGGCGAAGTACTCTTGGCCTCTATCAGTGTGGTGATGGACACTCACCTGAGGGCTAAGACCAGTGTCGCTTCAGGGAAATCCCTGGGGACATCTGATGCATCCACCCAGACAGGCATGGTAAGAAAGGAGACATGGCTGATCGTACCAAGTTTCTTAAACCTCCTCTCAGTGACAAGGCAAGATATGTGCATGCATGTGGATGTTCTTTTAAGACAAATGGCAAAGCTGCAAGACGTAGTTAAAAAGTTGTGTACTAATAGAGGTTATGAGAGAGTGATTAATAATTATGTTCCAGTAGGGGATGATATTGAAATGGAGACACCTTTATTCCTGGTGACACATAAAAGTAGGGCTCATCTTCCAGCTTCACCACCAAAAATAAGTACGAAGCTTTTTCAGATATAGAGATGAATGAAACCCAGGACTAAGTTCTGCAGGAAGAAACCACACAGGCAGCCTGAAATGGATATTGTGAAAGGAAATACTGTGTGTTTGTAGTAGGTGACTGCCTGATAAAAGGCACTGAGGCTCCTCTCTGACAGGGAGTTGTGAGAAGTTTGCTGCTTCTTTAGAGCCCAGATCTTGGATGTTGCAAAGAGACTGCTACAGCTTGTCAAGAGTGTGGGCTACCTTCCAATGTTTCTCTTTCAAGTGGGCACAAACTGCAGGAAGGCAGAACACAGACAGAATCAAAGAAGACTATAAAGCCCTGGGAGCACAAATTAAAAGCTTCAGAGCCTATGGTTCCTCGCTCTTCTGTATTACATGCTTTTTACAACTTGTACAACAAACTATGATAAGTGCTCTTTGCGGACTTGTGGCCAAAGTAGTACAGTATCAATGTGTTCCAACCAAAGACCACGGGGTGGCATGTGTTGGGGACATGGATTCACTAAGGGGAGATCATGCTTGACCAACCAGCTGACCTTCTATGGTCACTGGCCATTCTATCACTGGCTGAGTAGATGAGGGGAGAGTAGTGGATGCTGTGTACCTTGACTTCAGCAAGGCTTATGACGCTGTCTCCCACAACATCCTCGTAGTTAAGCTTAGGAAGCGTGGGATAGGTGAGCAGACAGTGAAGTGGATTGAGAACTGACTGACTTACAGAGCTCAGAGTTCTACAATCAGTGGTGCAGAGTGTAGCTGGAGTCCTGTTATTAGTGGTGTTCCGCAGGGCTTGGTAGTGGGTCTGGTCTTGTTGAACAACCTCATCAGTGACCTCAATGAAGGGATATAGTCCACTCTCAGCAAGTTTATTGATTATACAAAGCTGGAAGGAGTGGCCGACCAACCAGAAGGCTGTGCTGCCACTCTGTGAGACCTGGGCAAGCTGGAGAGCTGGGTGGAAGGAAACCTGGTGAGCTTCAAGAGGAACAAATGCACAGCCTTGCACCTGGGGAGGAATGCGTAAGTACAGGGCAGAGGCTGACCTGCTGAAGATGAGTTCTGCAGAGAAAGACCTAGGTGTCCTGGTGAACAACGGGATGGCCATGAGCCCACAGTGTGCCCTTGTGGCCAAGAAGGCCAATGATCTCCTGGGGTGCTTTAAAAAGAGCGTGGCCAGCAATTCGAGGGAGACAATCCTCCCCCTCTACTATGCCCTGATGAGGCCACATCTGAAGTACTTTGTCCAGTTCTGGGCTCCTCAGTTCAAGAAAGACAGGGATCTCCTAGAGAGTCCAGCTGAGGGCTACAAATATGAATAAGGGCCCAAAGCATATCTTGTACAAGGGAAGGCTGAGAGACCTGTGACACTTCTTTCTGGAGAAGAGAAAGCTGAGAGGTGATCTCATCACTGTTTATGAATATCTAAAATGCAGGAGTCAAGTCAGTGGGGGGGGTGGGCTCTTTTTGGTGATGTGCAGCAATAGAACAAGGAGCAACAGGCAGAAATTGGAACACAGGAAGTTCCACACTAACAAAAGGAAGAAATTTACTGAGAGTGGTGGAGCACTGGAACAAACTACCCAAAGAGGTCATGGAGTCTCCTTCTCTGGTGGTATTCAAGACTCATCTGGATTCCTACCTGTGCAACCTACTGTAGAGAACCTGTCTTAGCAGATGAATTAGACTTGATGATCCTAAGAGTTCTGTCCAACCCCTACAATTCTGTGATTCTTTGAGGTTGTGACAAGATATTTATCATCTCTTTTCTTAGGTGACAAGTGAAGAAACTACCTAAGCTTTGTCAGTTTTGTTTGGATTGGGTATCATGCAGAATTTCTTTATGGAAAAGTTGGTTAGACATTGGAACATGCTGTCCAGAAAGTCTGTGAAGTTGCCATCCCTGGAGATACTTAAGCACCCCATCCACATAATTCTTAGGGACATGGTTTTGTGGTGGACTTGCAGTGTTCCATTGACGATTAGACCTGATGGTCCTAAGGCTTTATTCCTATCTAAATGCTCCTTTGATTCTAAATAAATCAATCATTTTGTCCCTGAGTAATTTCTCTGTTTATAACTTATGAATTGCCCTATATGCCTAGATGACGTCTGGTTTCAGGCTGATTAGAAAAAATAATAATCACATAAACCTTGTAACTTGCTTTTTTATGTTGAATGCTCTATTAATCTTGAAGTAAGTGTTTTGTCTTCTAATCTGGACGTTTATTCTTTTCTTGAAGACCCAATCAAATTCAAAATTGAATAAAATGCCTCACAAACGCCAAATGTTTGTATTAAAAATGTATTAGTAATGAATACTTTAAAAAATATTTTCTTCACTGGAGACTAGTTATATAATTTATATGTGTCAGTTTTGGCAGGTATGAGATTGGTTTCTTCAGAGTGTCTGTTATGATGCTGTGTTTTGGAGAAAAACAATATTGATAGCACACCGATGTTTAAATTTCTTGCTAAACAGTGTAGTACTGAGCCAAGGCCTTTCCACTTTCTCAGCTCATGCTAATGACGGTCTGGGAGGGGACAGAATCAGGGTAGATGACTTAAAGTGTCCAAAGGAATATTCCAAACCATGTGGCATTGTTAGGAAGATTTGAAGGTGGCAGGAATTTGTCTTGCTCTCTTCTGCTGGTCAGGCAGCAAGCAGAGCATTGGTCAGAGAGTAGTGAGTGATTGCTTGTGCATCATGGATTTTGAATAATTGTTTGGGCATATTTTGATCCTATCAGTAATAACAATCTTAGCTTTGTCTTCTCCATCAGCCATGCTACTGAGGAGATGGAGGAGAACACTTTCCAGCAGCTCTTCAGCCTTCCTTTCACTTTTCCTTCTTTCTCTTGACTAGAATAGCTCTTGAGAATTATGAATATCCAAGGGATGTTCAAACAAGCATGCTCCTATTACTATATATTATGAATGTGTTTCAGGTTATGTTTAATATTAAACAATTATTTAAGAATATCACCCAGAGATCTGCCCCAAGGCAGGATAGTTCTGAGTGGCAGGGAGTGTGGGATGGTATGGACAGGTGCTTAGACCAGTAGGCACACTCAGTGGATTGGAACTTCACCTCTGAACAACAGCAGAATCCTGAAAAACTAGCAGAATATTTGGAAAAGATCTGCTGTCACCCTGGCAATCCTAAAGAGACACAGATCACTGTAGCATGTTGGGGCCTGCCCTATGCCTATCAAGTTCTGTTCAATACTATTTAGCATTCTCAAGGGGAAGAGAATACTTCTGGACCTGATGACAGTGCAGTGGACCCTCCAACTCCTGTTATACATCCTGTGGCAGCTCCAATTCGTGCAACATGTCCAGTGGTTGCTCTGGGCATTGCGACAGACCCTGCTGTTACTCCAACCCTTACAATGAGCCCTGCAGTTGCTCCTGCTGCGGGTGCTGTGGCTGTTCCAAGGATTGCAATGAGAAAAAGAGAAGAAATTCTGCTGAGGGAGATGCACCAGGCCTGGAGGTATAGCCCTGTCGTTGCTCCAATCTCTGTAAGAAGCCCTGTGGGTGCTCTAACTCCTCAGACGAGCTCTGCAGTTCCACCAACTCCTGCTACAGGTCCTGTTGCTGCTCCAAGCTTTATGACAAGCCCTGTAGTCACTCTACTTCCTGCAACAAGCCCTGTCGTTGTTCCAGCTCCTGCAGCAGGCCCTGTGGTTACTTTCACTCCTGACAACCCTGCAGTTGCTCCAACTCTTGCGATGACCCTTCAATTTCTCCAAAACCTATGTCTGCTCCAACCCTCATGGTGGACCCTGTGGCTACACCAACCCTTGTGACAGGTCCTGCAGTTGCTTTGACCTTCTTGACAGAAACTGAGGTTACTCTAAACCTTCTGACTGGTTCTGTAGGTGTCACGACCCTCACAAGCAGTCCTATAGTCTCTCCAGGCCCTGAGACAAACCCCACAGACAAATCAGAAAGCCGATCAGTCCACTATCAGTTGCCCTTATAAGCAAGATGAAGAAATGTCTACAAAAGTCAGAATGTTTAGCAAAGAGAAGCTTATAAGTTCAGAGAAGAAGATGAAGGTGGAGCATGACCATCACAAAAGCAGGAGGAAAAGGAAGATACAGACTGTCTGACTCCTAATGTTGAGTGAGCTGCAAAATTTGCACAAAGATTACATCCATTGTCCAGTCAAGCATACTGTCGCTTGGCTGCAAGGTGCTGGGATGGTGAGGCCTGCAGCCTCGACTTAGGCAGCAAAGCCAAGAAACTGGGATCTATTTCTAGGGAAAGTGACATTGATAAAGCAACTGGAAACGGAACGCAGTCTTTCACCCTGTGATGGTGACTCTTGTCAGCTGTGAGGGAAAGACATTCTTTCAAGGAAGACCTGGTACTTAACCCTGGCAAATGGACCATCATGGAGAAAGGTATCCAGTACTTGAGGGAACTCTCTGTGGTAAAGATTATGTATGGAATTAACTTGGATGATAATACCAGCTCCCAAAATCCAGATGACATGATATGTATGTGACCTATGTGGCAGAGTTTTACGGAATGCACCATCATCATATGCCCACATCCTGGCAGGAAAGAACTAGAAAGATGATGAAAAACCAACAGTGGATAAAGTGGCTAGCCTGCATTGACAATATGAAGATAGTCTCTCTTCCTCTCCAAGGGCCTGTGTCTCAGCTGTGGAGAAACTGGTTCAACAACTCAAAGCAAAAGAAACAGCTTCAACTGCTCCTCCAGCTATACCAATCTGTACTTCATCCATTAGGAGTAAGCGTTCCTCTGCTCAAGAGAGAGGATATAGTAGGTACACATCATGTACCATCTGGTGGTTTTACCTTCATGACCACGGAGAGGATATAAGGAAGTGGGATGGAAAACCCACCTTGACCCTACAGGCATGGGTACTTGAGTTGCAAGGGAAAACAATCACAAGAGTGGGTCTTTCCAGGAACACGGAGGCTCCAGTTTCCAGCAGGCAGTTCTCCAGACAGCGAAGATAGTCCAATCTTATATCCAAGGATGACAGTGAGCCTTTTGGTTCTCATACACAAGATATGACTAATGAATACCTTAACCGAAACTAGAGGGACCCTACCTCCAGCCAGGTGGAAGAAAGGGACAATTGGGTGTATTGGACTGTGTGGATTTGATGGCTTATCACTTCAGAACCACAGAAATATGAGACTTTAGTGGACACCTGTGCACAATGTACTCAAATGCGATCAACTTATGAAGGAGAAAAACCTGTCATTTCTGGAGTAATAGGGGGATTTCAAGACTTAAGTGTACTGGATGCTGAAGGGAACCTAACCAGAAATTAGTGGCCAAAGGACCCCATTCTGTTAGGCCCAGAGGCTCTGTTCATCCTTGGTATAGATTATCTCAGGAGAGGGTACTTCAAGAATCCAAAAGGGTATTGGTGGGCTTTCAGGGTAGCTGCTTTGGAGATGGAGAACATTAAGCAGCTACCTACCATGCCTGATCTCTCAGAGGACTCCTCTGTTGTGGAGCTGCTAAGAATAGAACAGCAGGTGCTGACTGCTATTACAATGGTGCACCAATGGCAATATCACACCAACCGGGACTCCCTAATTCTCATTCATGAGCTGATGCACAAACAGGAGAAGCAGGGAGTAATCAGCAAGACTCACTCACTCTTCAATAGTCCCATATGGCCAGTGTGAAAGTCCAATGAAGAGTGGTGTTGACTACCATGGCCTGAATGAAGTCACACCACAGTGCTGCTGTGCCAGACATGCTGGAACTTCAATATGAACCGGAGTCATAGGCAGTCAAGTGGTATGCCACAATGTCATACATCATTAATACATTTTTCTCAATCCCTCTGGCAGCAGAGTTCAGGTTACAGTTTGCTTTTACTTGTGGGGGCATCCAGTACACCTGAACTCATCTGCCCCAGGGGCTGAAACACAGCCCTGCCACTTCTCATGGGCTGATCCAGACTGCAATGGAATAGGGGGAAGGTTCTGAACACCTGCAATACATTGATGACATCATTGTGTGAGGCAACACAGCAGAAGAATTTTTTGAGAACCAGAAGGAAATAATTCAAATCGTTCTAAAAGCCTGCTGGGTTAAAGCACAACAATATGTTATTATTTACTATATTCCAATGAAAAGCTACCTTCTCTGTCTTAGTTATTGAGTGTAGTCATCTTTCTTATCTTTCATCTAAATTCAATTTAAACAATTAGTTTTCCCCATACGTATAACTGTTTACAAAAGCAGTTTTTCTTTTTATAATTGTCCTTTTATCTCTTTGTGTATGTTTCTAGAGAATTTTGTCTTCCACAATTATTTTGATGGATTAAGAACTGGTTAGCTGGTCGCAGCCAAAGGGTTGTGATCAATGGTTCTATGTCTGGGTGGGGACCAGTCACAAATGGTATCCCCCAAGTGTTAGTCTTGGGACCAGTGCTCTTCAACATCTTTATCAGTGACATAGGTGATGGAATCAAGTGCACCCTCAGCAAGTTTGCTGACAACACCAAGCTGAGTAGTGCAGTCAATACATTAGAGGGAAGGGATGCTATCCAGAGGGATCTGGACAGGCTGGAGCACTGCCAACCTCATGAAGTTCAACAAGGCGAAGTGCAAGTTCCCACACCTCAATTGGGGCAATCCCAAGCATAACTACAGGGTGGGCGGAGAACAGCTTGAGAGCAGCCCTGAGGAGAAGGACTTGGGGGTATTGGTTGATGAAAGACTCAACATGAGCTGGCAATGTGTGCTTACAACCCAGAAGGCCAACTGTATCCTGGGTTGCATCAGAAGTGTGACCAGCAGGTCGAGGGAGGTGATTCCGCCCCTCTACTTTCATGAGACCCCACCTGGAGTACTGCATCCAGCTCTGGGGCCCTCAACAGAGGAAGGACATTTTGCTGTTGAAGTGGGTCCCGAGGAGGGCCACAAAGATGATCAGAAAGCTGGAGCACCTCCCCTGTGAGGTCAGGCTGAGAGAGCTGAAGCTATTCAGCCTGGAGAAGAGAAGGTGCCAGGGGAACTTTATAGCAACATTTCTGTTCCTGAAAGGGGCCTACTTTAAAGGTGGAGAGGCTTTTTATAAGAGCATGTAGCAACAGAATGAGGGAAAATGGCTTTAAACTGGAAGAGGGTAGATTTAGACTAGATGTTAGGAGGAAATTTTTTACTGTGAGGGTGGTTAGACACTAGAACAGGTTGCCCAGGGAGTTTGTGGATGCCCCCTCCCTGGAGACATTCAAGGCCAGGCTGCATGGGGCTGTGAGCAACCTGGACTCATGGGTGGTGCCCTTGCCTATAGCAGGAGATTGGAACTAGATGATCTTAAATGTCCCTTCCAATCCAAAACATTCTATGATTCTATAAAACAAAATTTTCAGTTTGTGGCTTTTATGTATAAAGCTTATAAAAGTCATGAGAAGGACTATTTGAGAAGGAAGGAGAAAACTAGAAATAAGACCAATCTGTTATTTAGGCAATTCCTAAATATAATAGTGAGCATGACATTCATCGTTTTCTTTTAGCAACAAATTAGGTTTCTTCATTGTAAATTAACAGATACAGAATTTCTTACACAGTTACCTTGACAGGAGAGGGGGTACAAACTGCCTAAAAACTAAAGTTTGGTATTTTGTCCATGTTTTAGAGTCTTTTTAAAACCACCACTTTTCCTTTTTAAACTGAATATTACCACATGCCTTAGGTAGCTTAGTTTGACTGCTCTTTAAGTACATTTTTATCCTCAATATTTAAAATGCTTTTTTTTTCTTTTTGTAGCAGATATGAAAAAACTAAGTTTTTGAAAAAATCTGAGATTTTAACTTTTTCTGCTTTTCTAGTTTTGTCACATTTCACCAAAAATAAAGTTGTGAAAAAATACTTTTACATCAGATTGTTATTCACAGTGAAACAGTGATGGTAATCTTTACTGTATTGTATAAACTTTCTATTTTCTGCTTTGTCTTGTATGTGTGTATGCATATATGTATATGCACTGAGAGGTAATATACAAGGGAATATGTATATACATATATAAACTCATTCTATTTATCAGATATTTTAGACTATCTACCATGTCCTGTGTACACATAGTGTATTCCAGCTACTGATAATGTTTTACAGACTCTTTATAGCTTTATGAAAGTGTCAAGAAGCACATAGATAAGGGAAGTTAACAGCAGTCACCAGTAGTTCTGCTGTGTAGTACATTCATAAATGATCTAGAAGTGAGGAGGATGATTGGGAAATTTTTTGAAATGGAATTTTGATAAATACAAAATAGAATACATGGGGAAAAAAATATATTCAGGATTCATTAACCAAGTTAGATTTTAACTTAGCCCTTAATATTCAAATAAGAATCTTGGGGGACTCTCATGGCATTTTCTTGAAAGCACTGGAGAACACTCAAAAGAAAAATCATTTTTATGCCAATGTGTAACTGAAATACTGGATACAGTTTAGGTACCTTCACCTCAAGAGGAACTCTGCAGGACTAGGACAGGCCTAGAGAAGTCTGGCAAGAGTGATATGAGAAACAAACAGTCTTCTAAGTGTGGAAAGATTAAACAGACTGCAACACTTCAGCTTAGAAGGCAGGTGTCAGAGTGAAGCTATCAAGTAACAACTGATAAAGTGAATGAGGAATGATCATTCATTATCTCTTGTAGAAAAAGAACGCAGGAATAAAGACAAGGTTTAACAGAAAAGAAAAAAAAGAAGGAAATGCTTTTGCACACTATACACAATCAAATTACAGAACTCATTATCATGTAAGGATATGGATATGAAATATATACACACTTAAAAAGTTGTAGAACATATTCATGGAAGCTAGCAAGATATTAAATACCATCTAACAAATGCATCCTCCAGATCTTAAAGTTTTGTTTATGACTGTAAAACAATTCAGCATTTTACATACAGATTACTATACACATTCCTGTACTTAAACTCTTTCCCTATAAATTGGGCCAGGTAGAACTTCGATCTCACCAGGCACATCATATCTCATGTTTCATTAATATCTATCGTCTAATGTTCAGTAGCAAAAAATAAATCTTTAGTGTCCAGCACAGAATCACAGCATTGTAGGGGTTGGAAGGGATCTCTAGAGATCATCTAGTCCAACCCTCCTGCCAAAGCCGGCTCCCTAGACCAGGTTGCACAAGTAGGCGTCCAGGCGAGTCTTGAAATTCTCCAGAGAAGGAGACTCCACCACCTCTCTGGGCAGCCTGTTCCAGTGCTCTGTCACCCTTATCATGAAGAAGTTCTTACACACATTTGTGCAGAACTTCCTATGCTTCAGTTTGTGGCCATTTACCCTCAACCTATCACCACACACTGCTGAGAAGAGTCTGGCCTCATCCCTTTGCCTCCCGCACCTTAGATATTTATAGACATGGATCAGATCTCCTCTGAGTCTTCTTTTCTCAAGGCTGAACAGACCCAGGCCTCTCAGTCTTTCCTCATGAGAGGTGCTCCAGGCCCTTTATCATCTTTGTGGCCCTCTGCTGTACTCTTTTCAGGAGATCCCCATCTTTTTTGTACCGGGAAGCCCAGAACTGGACACAATACTGAGGCCTGATCAGGGCAGAGTAGAGGGGGAGGATCACCTCTCTTGACCTGCTGGCCACACTCTTTTTAATGCACCCCAGGATGCTATTGGCCTTCTTGGCCACCAGGGCACACTGCTGGCTCATGGCCAACCTGTCGTCCCTAGCCCATCCAAATCTGGCAGAAGTGTTGATCTGCTTGAAGGTAGGAAGTTTTTGCAGAGGAATCTGTTTGGGCAAGATCAATGGGCCATATCAACAAGGATATGACACTGAACAAAGCTAAGTGCCGAGTGCTGCACTGGGATCACAACAGCCCCAGTAGTGGGATAGGCTCAGGGAAGAATGGCTGGAAAGTTGCCCAGCAGAAAAGCACCTAGGAATGCTGGTCAACAGCCAACTGAACATGAGCCAGCAGCATGCCCAGGTGGTCAAGGCCAATAGCATCATGATCTGAAACAGAAATAGTGTGGCCAGCTGGACTAGAGAAGTGATTCTCTGTACTCAGCACTGGGGAGAACTGTACCTTGAATACTGTGCTCAGTTTTAGGCCCCTCACTGCTACTGAGCTGCTGGAATATGTTTGGAGAAAAGCAACAAAACTGGTGAAGGGACTGGAAAACAGGATATATGAGGAGGTACTGAAAGAACTGGAGTTATTTAGTTTGGAGAAAAAGTAGGCTGAGGATAGACCTCATCACTCTCTATGATTACCAGAAAGAAGGTTGTGCTAAGGAGGGTGTTGGTCATTTTTCTTAGGTGACAAGTGATAGGGTGCAAGGAAATGGTCTTAAATTGAGCCAAGGGAGTTTTAGGTTAGCTATCAGGAATAATTTCTTCACAAAATGCATGGTTAGGCATTCGAACGGGAAGCTGAGCTTTGGTGAGTCCTCATTCCTGAAGGTATTTAAGAGACGTGTGCATTTGGTGCTTAGGGACATGATTTAGTGCGGGACTTGTAGCATTAGGTAGATAATTGGACTTGATGAGCTTAAAGGTCTTTTCCAACCTAAATGATTCTATGATTCTGTTTGTTCTTGATGCATTATAAAACGTCACCATCTTAAAGATCAGTATTTAAACTTTCATTATTTCTGAAAAAAAAACCTTTCGATTTGGAAGCTTGCAGGTTGTGAACAATTAATTTTATGATTCAAAAGGTCTGAAACTCAGCCCTTTTTTCCCTTATCTGCATTGGTTATACTCGGGGATTATGTTTCTGTAAAATACCCTATCTTTTGAGCAGCTCAGCAAAGACAGTGAGTCATGGAACATAATACAGGAGAAAACACTTTTCTTATTGTTTTTGTAATAAGAAAAAAAAATGACAAAATGTCATTTTCTGAGACCAATTACATCAGGAATTCCATGCAATTCCCTAGGCTGCTGTTCCTTAAACAGTTCTTGAATTTTGGACATAGGCGTTGATTGCAATTTACATGATGCCCCATCTCTAAGCAGATAAATATCACCTGTCTTTCATCTTCAATCATAGAATCGTCGAATCATAGAATGATTGGGATTGGAAGGGACCTTAAAGATCATGTAGTTCCAACCCACTGCTATAGGCAGGGACACCTCCTACTAGACCAGACTGCTCAAAACCCCATCCAGCCTGCCCTTGAATGCTTCAAGGGAGGGGGCATCCACAGTCTTTCTGGGCAACCTATTTCAGTGTCTTACCACACTCACAGTGAAGTATTTCTTTCTAACATCTAGTTTAAATCTACCCTCTTCTATTTTAAAACTATCTTCCGTCGTCCCATCACTACATGCCCTTATAAAATGTCCCTCCCAGCTTTCCTGTAGGTCCCCTTCAGGTACTGGAAGGCCTCTATAAAGTTCTCCCCGAGCCTTCTCTTCTTAGGCTGAAAAGCCCCAGCACTCTCAGCCTGTCCTCATAGGAGAGGCGCTCCAGCCCTCTGATCATCTTCACGGCCCTCCTCTGGACCCTCTCCAACAGCTCCATCACTTCTAGTGTCTCAGCTTTCTTTTACTCAAGGTATCAGTGCAAACCACAAAGCTGAAAAAAACATTGTTACCACTTCCTCTATGCAGAAGTCTCTTTGCATTTGAAAAAATGTATAGCACAGTTTCAAAGAACTATTGGTCTGTCTCCATTCACGTGTGACACTTTTGTTGTGAAGCCAAGAACCTGTGAAAAAACAGATCTTATTTGAATTAAGACTCTTTCTGCTGCTACTTTCCAGTCCTCACCCAATATTCTGAATGTTTATGTAAATTATAAGTTTTCAGGTTGGCACAGAATTAATCACTAAGAATTATTCACAAACCTTTGAGGCAGTGAGATCCTAGGAATAGAAAGTATTAATTATTATATGCTTAAAGCTCCCAGCAAAATAGGCTGCACCTTGCTGAGATATTCCTGTGCTCCCAGTTTAAATGTCAGATAATAACGCCAGTATCAAAGCACAGAAGAGTTGCTACCTACAGTGTAGTTCCATAGACCTGGTAAGGCAGCATAAATGGACAACTATGACTGAAAAAGGCACTCAGTGACTTCCACAACACCAATCACTTGTCCCTATCCACAAAGAAAACCTATGCCACATCCACTAACCATGTCCTTCAATTTCTTCTGTATTTGGTATTTTTATCTGGGATAACATGTCCCGATAGGAACAGATGCAGTACATGAGAGATACCTGCCAATTACCTATATTTCCTCCTATCAGAATTTCAACCAATTCAGCTAAAAAACTATCGATAACATCATTTAAGCCATTTAAGCCTCATATCTTTCTAAAATCTCTTTAAGTTTAATTTCCCAGTCAACTGAAATTGTGATGCCTTGATTTCAGGAGGTTTTTGGTCAGGTATTTTGAGGATAAAACTAGTAATAACCAAGATTGTATATTTATTTATTTATTATTAGAGGAATTATTTCCTGATGACATTGGAAAAACTTGGTAAAATTCACTGCTTGTTGCAATTCCAAGCTGACTGCTGGTGGATACCTTAAGAAGTACTTAAAGCATAATGTCATTGCTTGCTCACTGTTTGGTGTACAGATTCTGAATTTTACTCATGATTTTTTGTTCTTAGCCATGCGTTTTGTTTACTTTTAACTGATATTTTCCACTGGCTTGGAGAGGTTAAGATGGTGGTCAAAATTCTTTGGGGAGTGCTACTGGAGTCTAAGAGCTGGTAGTTCTGCTGAGAACTTGAGCACAGCTGGCCAATGTCATGTTCATCATGTCGACTAGGCTTCATAGATGTGCATAGCTGAAAATGCTGATCATGGCTGTTTTCTCCACAATGCTTGTAACCAGGTTTGAAACTTGTACAAGAATGTGCCCTGACAATAAATATAAAATAAAGTTTGGCTAAGCATTAAATTTATCTTTTTTTAAATAGGTTTTGCTATAGTATCACAGCAAGAAGACACAAAGGCTTTCACCATTGAAGACTTCAGTCTCAAGTATAGGACAAAAAAACTATGCAACTTAAGGTGAAAAGTTTCTTAGTGCCCATATCAATGTTTAAAAAGCATAGTTAAAGTGCCTTTGGAGTGTTAGTTGGAGAACTGCAACCATTTTTCTTTTCCTTTTTTCCATTTATAGTGATTGTTGGGGAGTTGTAACTAGATGATCTGGGGATTGAAACTAGATGATCTTTAAGGTGCCTTCCAACCTCAGCCATTCTATGATTCTATGATTTACACAGAGTGTTGACCACCAGAGTTCAGGCTAAAAAAGTGAACAATTTCGGTAATCCTATTTCTTTTCCTAGATCCCACTTCTGTCCTCTAAGAGACTCAAAAGGAAAGTTCTGAAAACTTTCAAATTGTTTTTGAAGTACTGTAAAATATTAGAACCTCATTCAAAGAAATTCTGTTAAAATTCATCATATTCATTGCCTTCAATGTAAAGTTTGTTTAATTACAGGGTACTCTGGCTTAAATAAATTTTCAAGTATTATTACTAATTAAAAGTATTATTAAGTATTATTCGAAACTGTAGGTTAGTAATACTGAGTTCTTTAATGGTTTGAGGTAGAACTCAAATCCATTGTAAAAATTGTTCTCTTTGGCTGTGTTCAGGTGGCTGTGCAGTAGTAACCAAGAAGCTACTGCCAGCCAACAAGCTTTGGAGAGGATAGCCACACTCCTGAGCTCATTTTCTTGTCATATGAATATGGTCCTTAGTGCTATTGTGCCTTGCCTGGCTGACCTCTCCATTTTATCTGTCCTTACAATAAAATCATGCAGCCAGAGCTGTGCAGACAGCATGGAAAGTGTGGAAAAAAAACTAAAGGCAGTATTTACTAAGAGCTGTCTGAATATAGATTATATGCAAAGGAACTGTAAATGTGAAATGAAGAGCTGCCAAAGTTCCTGGGAACATTTAAATATGTATGATACAGATATAGCACTGAATAGTTTTGAAACCTACATTTAAAGATGAATGGTCTGTATGGGATCTATTTTCCATCTCTAATTTATATGGTGTTACACAGAATGTATGATTCTCCTCATCCATCAGCTTTTTGCACTATATCTTCATTAGCTCCAGTGAGGAGCTCCCCCCTAGTGTATGTCTGCTTATTGCTCATCATTATAATAAATAATAAGTGATTACTGTTTACACTCTCTACTGAACTGGGTATATTTTGGAACATGAATGAGCTCATCCATATCCTCTGAAATCAACTTCTGCTCCCATTTTTGGTTTGCTTTGATTCATAGCTCTTGCCAAAGAAATCAACTTCTGCTCCCATTTTTGGTTTGCTTTGATTCACAGCTCTTGCCAAAAGAATCTGGAGGCAGATTTTTCCAGCTGCTCCTGTAAGAGTGGATATGTATGTTATTAAACTGATGTCAAATGTTCTGTCCTCCCCTTATCACAGCCAGCCTGTTCCTAAGTAGGAAGTGTGCCTAGCTCCCAAATTTTGATCCATACAATTACTGAGTCATATAATCCAGCATGTACTGCAGTTACTTCAGTAAAGCTTTCTGGGCATCTCCTTGTAAGGGAAAAGTGATTTATTTTGGTTTTGCTTATGTGTAATATGACATATTATGGTGATGATAATGTTTTATACTTGTTGATTTTGCAGGGAGTATCTTTGACACAGTGTAGGAAAAACAATGTTATTGTACAAAAATCTGAGAGAAGACTGTGGTAACACCAGTAAAAAGACAGGCCAACATGACCTCTCAGTGTATGGTAAACAGTGATATTGCAGTTGTTACAGATTCACAGATGTGTCTAGGTCAGAAGAGACCACTTGAGATCATCTACTTCAACGTCAACCTTGTTTGCACAACAATATGTAACAGCTAACAGTTCTTCCTTGATATCTCCTTAATATTCTATGTCTTGATAACCTGCAAGAAGAGAGTACTACTAAAACATTTCCCCTAAATCATAGGAAATCTTCTCAATCAGATATATATTTGTCCTGAAATACTACCGGGGCATAGATGCTAGCACATTCCTCATTTCCAAGAAAAGGAGAGGCAAAACAAATACTTAACATTTTTTTATTTAAATTAACAGTAGACATACACATGACAGGTGTGGACTTTTTGACATGTTGTATTTAATGCAGTGAGATTACTGTATTAAAATTAATCTGTGTATACTGAGGTTATTCAGTACTTGGATCTAGTTAAGGATGTAAGTACTCACCTTTAACTGTGCCAAAATATCTTAGTCAGAGACTGCCCATTAGCTCTGTTCTTTCCCATGTTATTCAGGTTGGAGTTGATGGGTCATTTTGATAACAGCATGTGAAATGCAGACTGCAGTCTGAATCCCAGAGGTTTCTCATGGTGTCCAGGCACTGAAAAAACTCTTGCTACCTTGCTGGACTTCACACACAGTCCTTACAGGAGGGTGGAACCATTCAAAGCACCCAGAGGGAGCTACTCAAAGCTAGTGAACAGCAAGTTGTAGGCAGATGGATGTGCCTGAAAGATGCATCTTGCTTTTACATATTTCCAACTAATCATTAGATCTGCTTTTGTTTCTAACAAAAAATATACGAGTAGGGCTGTCTTTTTAATTGCTAGTAGAAATATATAACTACAGCTGTGGTACCTAAGGATATATGTGAAGTAAGGTTTGGAAAGAGTGGCAATTTCTTTTATCAGCCTAATTTCAAATCTTGGAAAGAAACAGACTTGCTTCTCTTATTATTAACAGAGTGTTATTTTTTTTTTAATGTGTTCTATTTTCATATAGCAATTAGTTCATCTGCAGAGCTTTATTCCTGTACTTTTCCATTCATTCAGATTATATTTGTCATATACTTTTTCCGTTAAATCATTCACTGGTAATCACGATTGCCCAGAAAAACTGTGCCTGTTTCTTTTTTGACTGTGAATTAATTTCTTTTAGTTTTGGATTTTTAAGAAGTTAGGAAGAGATCACATTTTCAGATTGCCTAAATGGCTGCCTGTTATCTGCATTCAGTTACCTGCTTTGCTTGCATTTTGCATTCAAAATTGAGCTGACTGGTTTTAAAAATAATATCTTTTGTACCTTAACTAAAAGACATCCCTTCTTCCATCATTCTTCCCAGGTCATCTACTACGAATCTCTTCTGTTTAGCTATGAAAGCATGTAATTGCCTCTTGATGTGTAACACTTTTTATTGTTCTGCCGTGATCTTTACTTCTATCTTCTCTTCTGCCTTCTCTTATAAACACTGATGGCAGCTTTACATGAGACCATATTTTGTGGGTCAGTCCCTGCCTAGCAATGTTAAGTCTCATTAAGTGCACCAAGTTGTTCTGACACCTGACTGGTAACTCCAGTCAAATAATGCATGATAACACCAACCAAAAATGATTCATTAAATAAAAGCTGCCCAAACAGCCACAAACCTGGGCAGCAAACAAATGTAATTAATTATATGAGTCTATACTGATTACATTCCATTCATTTGCTTTACAAATTTTTATAAATGTTCTTTTACTAATTTAATTAACTCTCTTGTACCTTACTGAATTCATACTATGCATTTTACAATGTAAATGGAAGTAAAGGGCCTGTCATGGTTTTATGACATTTGTTATCAGTATTCCACATCATAACATCATTTAAGGTACTGGGAGTTAAAGAGT
>JANHGO010005623.1:0-22736 GCA_024606505.1 Aquila spilogaster
CTCCCGCCGGCGCAGCGCCCGAGCGCAGCCGCCCCGCAGCCGCGCGCCGGGCCTAGGGGCGAGCACCAGTCAATAACACCGCAATCAAACAGGTCCTCCCTTCCTTCCTAGTAATCGCCTCTAAGCTGTTTAACGCTTCCACGCCTCGCGTGCCTCATTCGAGAACCGATCGGGGCCGACCCCCCGGGCCGGGGCTCCGGTCCCGCCGGCGGAATCCAGCGGGCTGCCACCCACTGCTCGCACCGCATCGGTACCGCGGTGCATCCGACCTGGTCGTTCCCCGCGTGAAAAGCGGGGCCGGGAGGGCTGCGCTTACACACACGGCGCGGGAGGGGGGGTGGGGGGGGGTCAGAAATGCGGACACTGTCAGAAAGTTCGCACTGATCGTGAAAGATGTTTCGGCGTTGCACCGCCGCCGGGTGAGCAACTTCAGCGGAGCCGGCACCGTGCGGGGAGCGCGGTCCCATTCCCCGGCACGAAGAGCTGCGTTTTGCTGGAGCAGCTCTGGGGTTTGCTCCCCCTCTGTGCAGGTGGCAGCACCGACTGGAAGCGGAATCCACGCCTGCTGTCTGCTGCGCTGGGAGAAGGGAAATATATCCAAATAAAGCTTTGAAATACGGATTTTGTGCATTTTGGTTTTCCCGATAAAAGAGCTGTAAGGTTTAAGCAGGATATAGGATGGATCTGAACAGACAGGTAATCACGTACTTTAAAAACCCCTCTACCTTAGCGGAGAAGACGATTAACCTTTGGTTTCTTTTAATGTAAATTAACGCTTGCCGTGCCACAGGCCGTGCTGAGAAGAAAAACCCTTATTTTGCTTCTTACAACACGAGCGGGCTGTGCCTTTAACTGAGTGAAACGGGCGTTCTCAGACTGACAGCTTCAGGCACCAGAGCTATTCCGAGAGCGTGTGGGGCTGAGACGGGCACGCATCGCCTTAGCAACGTGCCCGCTCCGTGCTGCTCCCTGGGCCGCTCACCGGGCACGCCGGGCGGCTGCAGCTCTGAGCACAGCACGGCTGCAGCAGCGGTCGGTGGTCAGAAGGTGCACGGCCGTGCAGAGCTGCTGCTCGCGGACCGAGTGGGTGCAGCTCCCGGGGACACCGTGCCCGCAGTGGGGGCACAGCGAGCTCCGGCCGCTCTCCCTCCCCGCTGCCCTCCAGCTCTGGTTTGGGCCTCCTGTGGTTTAGCAAAGGACACGGCTGAAGTGGCTGCTCTTCAAAATGCCATTTTGCAAAAGCATCAGAAGAAACAGATGACCTTTCAGATAAAAGCGCAATAAATACTAAGCCAGGAGAACTCATCTCTGAAAATCTCATCCCTGCTAAGCAAAAGTTTTCAAGCGAAAACCCACTGCAAACCACCAGTGTTACAGCAGAGAAATGAAAACACAACTATCTGTCAGTTACAGTGGTAGTGTCCCAAGAGCAGCCCCGTAGCGGTCTGGGCTCTGTTCATATATATGTTATTGCACTGAATGTTTGCAGGGCTCCTCCTCCCCAGGAGGAAGAGGGGCAGCAGCAGGATGCGGCCTGCAGGCAGGACTCCCCTAACGGCCCGCGTGGCAGCGGCAGCACGTTGACATGGCACAAGGGAGCAGGAGGCCGGCAGCAGAAAGGCACTGGGAACCCATGGCCACCTCCTGCCTCACCTTTGAGCCCTGGAACAAGGGGTCCTGACAGCTAGCTCCTGCGTGCATGCAGCTCAGAGCTTCTTAAAGGCAGACGTGGGGAGGAGTGACAAAGGATGCACGGTCTCACTTTCAGACCCACGGAACTGTGGTTTGATCAGCAGCAGACACTGCCCTGCAGAGCATGGGCAGAGGCACACCCAGAACCTGAGTGGGGTCACCCTCAGAGTCAGGAGCCCTTAACACCTCCCGGCTTTGATAACATTACCCACAACAGGTATTCCTACCAAGTCCTGGGCTAAAAGACTCTAACTGAGCAGGGACTCGATAGATGACAGATGCTGTTTGTTTTGAAGAAGCCTACACCGTTAACTCGTGCGTTGCCTCACAGACATCTTACTGTTCTGTCTTTCAGTACATTGGTAGCTTGGACGTACCCAGGCCCAGCAGCCGCGTGGAGATCGTGGCAGCCATGAGAAGGATTCGGGTAAGTCCAAAAGCGCTGAACCTCACCTAGAATAAAGGTTACGCTCACCGGAGTGCCGTAGTTGCAGTGCGCTGCTCTGTGTTTCCCTCCGCCTCCCCCTTCCTCTGTGCAGCTCAAATCTCAGCAGTCAGCGCTGTAGTGCCTCCCCAGGGACTCCCAAGGCATATCAGGACAGAGCTGCCCCCTGCGCTTTGCAGATGGATCACCGTTAGCAAAGCTCAGACGCAGACACTCAGCCTCTGCCAAGCAGGTATGGGGCTGCTCCTTGAACCTCAGATTTATTTTGCCCGGTCTCTGTACAAAAGCTGACTTGTACACAGTCTGCTCCACAAAAGCACTCCAATTCACTGACAGTTGTAGATACTTTATGTTATTATATACTGAAGTATCAGTGGCCTGGCAGATGTTATGGATGTAAATCCCATTAGGCAAGACCGCGGATTCTGCTGCTTACGGAATAATTTGCTGCTTTTTCCCCAAGGAATTGTCTATTCCTTTATTCTGTAGAGCAGCCCGTGAACGGTCACCAGATTTGGCAGTGATTAGCAGTGTGGCTACATCTGCTTCACATATAACCACTCCACGTGCATGTACCCCAAAAGGCCGTGCAGCTGTTGTGTGTGGCTGAAGTTGTGCACAGGGCTGATTCTGAGGTGGTTCATATGTCTCACATCAGCTGAAGCAGGTCTGTGAATCTTCCATTTAAAGCTTTGAAGGGATTATCCTATTCCCTGCCCTTCCCCCAGCAGCATTTAACCATCTAATTTTCATTTAGAAAGCGCTTTTTAAACGTAGCCTGCAAGTGGCGGGGGAGCCGATGCATTCATCTCCAGCCAGGCTCAGAAATGCCGTTCCCCTGCCTGTGCCTGCTCAGGCTGTCAGCACAGCTCCCGCTCAGAGCTGCAGTCTGAGTTGCCTGGTTATTCATGGAGCAGGTGAGCAACAGCGAGAAGCAAAGGTGCGGAGTACCGGAGCGGTGCAGATACTGATGTAACTAGCGCTAAGTTTTCATCCAAATAGTTTGTTTGGCATTAAAACTGGTACTGCACAGCAGAAGTGGCTTCTTAGAATCTTTAACCCTTGCAAGAAAAAACACATACTGTTACAATACCAGTGCCCAGAAAGCGTTACACTCTCTTTTCACACCTGCTGCTGCCTGGATGGCACAGGACGCGGCTCAGCGCCTTGGCACTGCGCTAACACGCTCGGGCGCTATACACGGCATGTGACAAACCACTCAGCATTCATGTGCGCTGTCAATTAATCTCATTACAAAATATTTTTAAAGTAGGCATCTTGTATTCTATACTGGATTTTTAATCTTGGAAGCCCTTTCCAAGAAGGGAGGGCTTCCCTTTTCATGTGTGCATTGTACAGCAGGATCTCATTCAGACACTTCCTGGCTGCTGAGCGGAAGATGCTCCTCTATTGAAGATACTTAATTGGCACTGATCCTTAATTAGAGCATAAAGAATGAACTGGGAGGTCTTTGAAGGGAATTCTAGTGCATAGAGTACACAACCTAGGAACGGAGGGAAGATGGAGGTTATTTATGTAGCATTCATTTGCATGCAGAGGCCTGGTCTGCACTGGAGTTTTTTCCCATGGACTCAGCAGCACCAGTTGTAACTGGGAGGAAACACTGGAAGAAGCTATTGGTGGAAACTAGTGTTTTGCTCCCATCCTATTGTAGGTGGCAGTGCCTGCTTGCACTGCAAGAGTGAGAAGGGTGCCGCAGCGCTGCCAAGCATTGGCAAGGGCACGTTCTGCTGAAGCTTTCATCCTTTGTGCGCTCCAGTGTTCATTTGGAATTCTCTATTGGAACAGAAGAGAAAAGAGGCACAGTACAAGCCCTAGCACAACATTTCCTATGCTGCCCTATGTGCCCTGTGACATGGGAGCAGGCAGAGCCGGCAGCCAGCTGGGCACGGGGCAGCCCTGGCTCCAAAAGGGAGCAGGGAGGAGGATGAGGAGTCCCAGCCCTGCATTCTTTCCAGCCTTTGACAGAGCTGGTTACTCCAGTTGCTCCTTAGCAAACTAATACAAGTTCTGCAGCTGCCTTCCTCTCCCGCGTCTGATGCCGGTGTGCAGTCTGTGATTAAAGGCTTTTGCCTCAGGGAAAACCCAAGAGCTACCTAGCACCGAGCTGTGCTGCGAGCGGGATGAGAGAGAGGGCGAAAAAAGCAGCAACTGTACTTGAGAAGCGTACTCCTTGGCTGCTCCTTGCTGTCCTGGGTTTTGTGCTGGGCTCTTTCACCAGTTGCATATGAATTATGCCAGGGAGCCTAGGAGGGATTCTCTGCACATCAGCAGAGCAGTCTGCTTGCAGACTTGGGGACATGCAGAGTGCTGTGGGATGCTACTCCCAGAGAGCCTCACCGACCAGCTCAGCATAGCCCGTTCAAATCATCATCTGTCCCTCTGCAGCAGGGATGCACTCTCATAGTTGAGCTTAACTCCGTATTTCTTCCTGAATGGATGCTGGTGGAATTGGTAGCAATTCTCCATTAGTCACAGATTAGATTCCCATTTCACAACAGGCTGGACAACCTTGTCTCATCACATTCTGTGCTCCCACTGCAGGGAACGCAAATGCAAGAGGTGGAACGGGGAAGTTGCTGGTCATAGCTCCCCATTACGCAGAGCTAGACAACTTCACGTTTGCAATTCTTCCTGGTGGATTATTAGTTGCATACTGCTGCCATGTTATTATATGATCCTTTGAGTTCAAACTAATCTCTCTACCTCCTCTTGCCCTGACAGGGGAGGTGATGAAATTAGTTTGCTACTTGAATGAGCGCACTGTGCTCTGACAGGCAGATCAGGTTCCAGGAGGTGGCTGTGGGAGCCCAGCTCCCTGCACGGTGCAGCCGGGTGCTCGTGGCTCACAGGCAGCACACCGAGCAGCACATCTGCCTGCTGCCACTGGCCCACACCGTGCAGGGCTGGTGGGTGGTGGCTGGCAGCATCCGCCAGGGCTCCTGCATTCAGAGCCAGGATGCCAGTGCTGGCTTCGTGCTGCAGTGGATTCATCTGCAGATATTTGAGCCTTCTCAGCACTCTAAGGAACTTATCTACAATACAAGACTTTTCTTCTTGCAGAACTCAAACGGCAGCTAACGGAAAGAACGTGAAGTCCTTCCTGAGGGCCCAAATAGCTCCATGATTCAGCAGGGTCACCCTCTCCCTGGATACTCTGCTCCTGGCTGCCTATTAGATGACAATTAAATGGGTGAGGTCCTCCTTTAGCCAGGTGAAGGCTCTCACTGAAATTTGGAGATGTTGTGGGGCACTGGCAACACTGAACAACAGCGCCAGGAAAGCTTTGCTAACAGTGCTTCTGGGCATGGCCTAGGGGTAAAGATGAGCTTTAAAATACATGCAAAATCTTGCTCTGTGAGACCGGGAAAAGGATGGCTTTATGTGAAGGGTTAACACTGCAGCATCTCCTGCCCACTTTCCCCAGCTCCCAGTGCTAATGCCGACCAGAGGAGAAAGCCAGCTGGGACCCCCCTGCCGCAGTGCTCAGTGCTGCTGTTCTGAGCCGTCCGAGCCTGCGGGAGCAGTGTCCGCAGACAGACTGACAGCAGTGCCCCGGGTCACTCCACTTAATGACCTCTAAGGCAGCGAGTCAGCTTCTTTGGAATTTGCACCGAGGGCTTTACCAAACCTCGACATTTCAGGGCTGTTTGGAAGGTCTCTCTGGGACCTGAGCAGGAATTAACACTTTGAAAGCAGCCAGACGTTGGGCTGCTTATTCGGTTTAATCATTTCATAAAGGAACAGGGTACTGGTGCTGGGCCCATCCGAGCACCAGGACGAACAAACAGGAGGCAGACATCCAGACTAACTTGTTTCTTCTGCTAACTGCCATATTTTTTAGGCTTAATGTAATTGAGAAGCCTACCCCAGAGTCCAGTGTGCCAGAAAAATGGAATCTTGTATAAATCTTACCACAAGACACATCAGAAAGGCCCGAGTTCTCCTTGGCATGAGAACCAGGTTCTCACTCCAGCCTCCACCTCATCCTGATTCTTCTTGCTGCACTCACGCTCTTAAGCATAGACTCAGCATTTTGCCAATACAGTATTTTGTCAATACAGTATTCTAGTGAGAAAGTTCAGTCCAACCACACAGTAAATCATATTGACTTGCCAAATATCAGCCAGCAGTGCTGAAGTGTGACACGGCATCAGTTCATATCCAGATGAGTGGAAGTTAGAGTCCTTTAGACTCCGGTAAAGCAAAGGAGCAGGGACCTGCCTCTGCTGCACCACTGCAGCTCCCAGTCTGAGGGCTGGGGAGGCTTCATTGGGCAGCTTATGATGAGAGCCATGCCAGGTTCTGAATCGCAGTGGTTTGGGAGCAAATAGAGGTGTCATTTGTCTGCTCTTGTACAGAAGGGGAGGAACCAGGCAGACTGGTGGAGGGCAGGGTGACTGCCTTCAGCCATCTCAGCTTAGTTTGTCACTGAGCAGGTAGAGATATCTGACTGACTTGGCGATAGTATTCTTCTAGAGCACAGTTCCTTCAGTTTCCCTAAGAAGACTCCCTTACTGCAGAAGAGAAGTTGGCCAGGATTACTGCTGCATGGATTTCTCTGCCTATATGGTCTTTAGTTACTGTGTCTGAAGCTGAGCTTGTGTTTTGTTCAATACTTTAAAAAAAAGAGAAGAAAAGAAGTAAAAGCTGAGCTCTCAGCGGTTGGCTTTCTTGGTTAGTCCCTGCAGCCTCTCCCACTATAATTAAATGGTTGGCTCCACTGCAGCTGAAGCACAGGCTCACATGTAAAAGTTCCGCCGTGCAGTGGTGGAACGCTTGCCCTGGTATAGACCTACATAGTTGTATGCCAGGATCTGTTGGGTTTGGATGGGAGTCATTCTGCTGCAGTTCCTGGAGGGCTTTTCTTTTCAGCCTCTTTGGAAGAGCATCCAAGTGCTCAGCTAATGACAGCCCTGGGCCGTGAAAGAAAACAGTGCCAATGTCTTAAATTATTTCAGCAGTCTTCAAACTGCTGTCGTGGACCTTTAATTCTCAGAATGCCATACACCTTCCTTTCATTTACACAGTGTGCAGGAAAAAGGGGTGACAGTTCTTACACACTTAGGAGTGTAAAACACAAGCATCTCGTGTGTGTGCTCCAAACAGCCAGCACAGCCTAAGCCAGCTAAGGACACGGCCGATGCTACAGCTGGGGGGAAGTGCTCCATACTTCGGTTGGTAGCCAAATCCCATGCACTATGTGCTTTACGAGAGCTGGCAGCAGAGCAGGGCCACCTCAGGTTCACACAAGGCCTTTACGTCAATATTGTCATCACATAGTGATATTCACCGATGACAATATTGTAGAAGATAGTCCCATGCTGTGACCACGGGTGCAATCAACGCTTATGTCAACAAGCGTAAAGGCAGGCATCAGCCTTACGGAAAGATGGGAGGAGTACTTCAGACAGACAGGCTTCCCCTAAGCCCATGCATTTCTCTTCCTCCTTCTCCCCATAGAAAAGGACAGCATATTCTACACCAAAGTATGCTCCAAGTGATCTTTTTCTGCAACGCCTTTCCCTTCTTCTCTGGAGAACCTTGCAAGGACTGCACACACTGATCCAAATCAGATCAAGCTTATATAACCCAGATCAGGCTATAGCCTTCAGAGGAGAGCAGTGGTTTTAGGTGCCCTAGCCCAGCAGATGCAACATGTACAAACCTGCTCTCATTACTTTTGCACAAAGCCTGGTGTGAGTTTTGGCCGTTCTCCAAAGCAGAGGCAGGACGCGATCACACTATAGCCAGTCCTCAGCAGAGGCTGTAGTCTACACCAAAAACTTAACTGGAGAAATGACACCACAGACTTCACTTAGAAGGATTTACAGGAGACCACAGACAGCTTTTGTCCTCTGCCTACTCTCTGCATCTTCATGAACAGCTCTGTCTGTACCGCTACCTGTTACCTGCTCTATTTAGATAGCATTAGGAGCAGATGACTTGGTGCACACCACTTTCCCTGCATGGCTCCCTCCCATATATCCAGTGCTCAGAGCAGGGCTGTACCATTACCTAGCTCAGCTCCAGGGCTCCTCCAGGTGCTCCCAAGGTTCCTTCCCTGAAGTCATCAGAGGCAGTTTAAGGTTTCTATCACACAAGATTAAGCTAATTGGTTTTACCTTTCTAGGCCCTGGCAAAATAGAGCAAGTGTTGTCAGGATGGTAATTAAGCATTAATTGCAGCTGAGTTTAACCCTAATGCTTCATTAGTTTGTTTTCCTCTATTTGTCGCAGCTCGAGCAGAGCCTGGAGCATAGGGATCAGGGTGGGCTTTGAGGGAGGCCCAGGGATCGCAGGGGCTCAGCACACCCCATAGCCCAGCAGTGTCGTGAGGGTCTGTGGAGCTTTGCACAGCCTCTCTCTGTGTAGTCTCCAGCTCACGGTCACCTTGGCAGGCTCAAGCACATCTCCTATATACGCTGCTTTACTAGCTGTACAGAGCATTTAATTTTCATAAGCTGAAGCACTGGCTTTAAAAATGTAGAAGCTGCTTTTCTGAAGGAACTCAGTCAGCCACGTCTTGGCCCAACCTGAGCGTGTTCTGATCTCTGCTGCTCGTACTGCCATAGCACAAAGGGAAGAAGCTCCTGCTGAGCTGTTTTTGCGGCAGCATCGCACACACTGTTCCTAAGCAGCGCCGCGTGGCTGTGGTGGGAGCTGGCTGCGCTCTGCTCCTTGTGAGTGAGAGGAGAGGACCAACCTCCTTTTGGAGCGAGCCCACCTCCTGCTCGCTGCCTGGGGGTGGCTCAGTGTGCACGGGGCCGTTAAGATCTCATGCGGATTTGTGCCCTGCTTGTGTGCAACCCAGCCCATCTCTGGCCTTCTTGCCACAGGACAGCGATTAGTTGTTTTCTGCCGCTCCCGAGCCGTGGGACAGGGTTAGCTGTGAGTGTGCTGCTGGAATGGAGGACATCTCCGGGCTCTTTCTGCGGCCTCACTTCATGACCCAGTTTTCCGGAAGGGAGCGGTGGTTATAGCTGCTTCAGCTCCCGTACCCTGCTCAGAGAGCGCGCCGATATGATTGATAACAGATGGGTGCGGGGATCAGTCAGTGAAATGTGCCATCTCCAGGCAACAGTGACCTCTCAGTGCCTTCCTGAGAGTGCTGGAACCTGGATGGCTCCTCCAGCGAGGGGTGGGACAGCGAGGCACGTTCGTGTTGGTTTGCATACGAGTCATGATGGATTGGCGCTCCGCTGAAGGCCAATGAAATTGGCAGTTAGATAAAAGCTGAATTAAAATGTTAGCATGAAATAGAACACTCTCTTTGTCCGATGTCAGATCTCGGCATTGAGGCAGGTGTCTTTTAATTGTGAAATAAAGTGGCTTTAACAGAATTATCAGCATTTCACAAAAGCTTTCAAATTCTCGAGCTAAAATAGCAGCGTATGAGAGCTCTGCAAAGCTTTTATGTGGTTTGAAATAAAGTCGCTTTTTCACTAACTGTATTACTGGTTGTAGAGTGTTACAGAGATGAAATGTAATGGCTTTCAAATTACATTCTGGTGTAGAGCAATCAGCCACGGCTCAAAGCTGCTTCGTTATTGGTGTCTGAAAAAATGTAATTGAGATGGCAAGCAGAGAGCTAGCAAGCAGATTGGATTAGCTTGTTAATGAGGAGGAGCCCTAATCTGAGTGACAGCTGTGTGGGCAAGGGCACACTGACTGGGGCTGAGCACAGCACAGAGTGCCTCCACGGTGCTGGGAGAGCAGGGAGGCTCTTCTCATGCATCTGATGAGTTTATATTGACATCAGCCTTTCTGGTTCTAAGGTTGAGTGTCTGTATGGGAGAAAGGCTGTACCTAATGCCACAAGGATGGGTGCATTTATAGGTGCTCCTTTGTAGATGCTGTCCTGATTCTTGTCTAGTGTAAGAGCCCCCTGTACTTTATGGACCACTGTCCTGAGGCACCTTGCAAAGCAAAACTGAGCCTAGCTGAATAAGATTTGCTAACAAGAGCGTGATTGGTTATGCACTTGTTTCCTTCATTCTGCTTCAGCTCTATACTAAATGAGTCCTGAAGGCAAACAGAATCCGTGCTGCTTAGCATAATACTGTGACAAGCGACTTCATGTTTCCACCAAATAACTGAATGATAAACCTACAGAGTAAAAATCTTGAATGAATCCCTGGGGGGTGGGACACTTTGATGAGGGAGCAGGAATTTTTCAAAGGCATCACGCAGTGGTTTTCTTCCTCTACTACAGCAGCGATTAGGCATTCTCTAAATGATGTTTCCATGGGCCAGATGGGTTATTTGGACTAATTGGCAACTGTCTGACTGTTTTCAGGACACCTGAATCACTTCCCCTTTCCTCTGTCCTTCTGTCACTGCTAAATCCTTCAAGGGCTTTCACATAACCACTCCTGAGGGATCAGAGAGACTCCATAAATGCACCTGCACTCTCCCCTGCCAAGAGCAGGAAACGTGGCATAGGGGCATTTGCTTTGAGTAGGGCAGCTCTGTCCCGTACCTGCTGCAGAACACAAAGCACTAAGGTTCAGTGACCCCAGGGCACCGTGGGCTGCTTCGGTCCTGCTGCAGGTTCCTGTGGTTAATGATTATGAGGCCTAAAGCTCCAGACCTGAAACATTGGATTCTTTCCACGTTTCTGCCTGGGGCAGTGCTGGTCTCCTGTTCTCCTGCTTCCCTGTGTTCAAGCCCAGGGCAGGTGAACCTGGGAGCAGGGACTGCTGCCAGGTCCAACCCCTCCCACGTGCTGCCCTAAGTTCTGCCCCCTTTGCCCAAGTGCAGCAGAAGCTATCTGAACTAGTGCTGTGTTTCTCATCATGATTCACTAACCTCATTAGCTCCCCTGAGGCTAAAAGAGTCCTTGAACAGCTTTATATTCTTGAGTTTGGGAAATGACACAATTAGCATTGAATTTTTCCTCTCATCTGCTAAGAGTCTTGTTTCCAAACTGAAGGATAAGATTTTGTGGACATACTGAGAAATCAGAGACCTCTTCCACAGAGAAGGTTCGCTACAGTCTGTTGGCAATTTTGAAACCTTGATTCCTTCTCAAGTCAACCGGAATGGCATGCTCTAGAAAATCCCTTACGACCCACATCTCGGCACTAACCCTGCCTGCTGGCTTTACCAAGGAGGCAGGCTGCTCAGCTGGGAGCACCGCTCACTGCCTTTGCAAACAGACCTTACAGGCATGGCCTCTGCGGCCCTGCAGCAGCTGGCACCCTCCAAGCTCAATGGGCTGTTCTGGATGGAGCTGCTGCACTGCTGGTGCTCACAGATGCAGACTTGTGCAGTGCTTGGAGGCTCGCAGCTCTGGGCTTTCTGTGAGAAGTGTTTCCTCGAGTGGAACTGCTGGAGATTGATAGTATTAACAGCTACACAGGAAAGGCTCCTTGTGTGGGAATAAAGCAGATTATTTCAGCCCTGACTCTCAGACCAGGACATGGCAAGGCTGTTCATGAAAGTAGCTGGCATTGAGAAATGGAGCAGTTCATCTGCACCCGGGGCTTGAGCTAGCAAAGGGCTTTCTGCAGTGAAAGAGAACGGAGCCTGATTGCACCTAGCAAATGAGGCATGAAACCTGGTCTGCACCAAGCAGCACACTAAGCAGCTCAGCATCCCTCACATTCTCATTCTGGTCTAGTTTGTAATCAAGTGCTTTTTCTGAATGCAAATGGAGGTCAGGTCCTCATTCTAGCTTGAATTCTCCTTGCTCAAAGCTACAGATGCCAAGTCCAGCTTCCTACATCTGCTGCAGACATGCAAAGAAAATGCTAATTCCTCTAGGAGTGGGCTAGCAGAAACCACGAGACACAGGGCAGGATGACAGCACCCAAAATGCATATGGTGCATGATAGCAAGATAGAAGCCAGGAGATGGTTCCTCCCTGCACTATTTGCCAAAAGAGGGCGTTGGCAAAGCAGATGTAGCTTCTCCAGATTTTCTCAACAGTAGATTCCTCCTCCTTCTTTGGATAAGACCATGCCAGGCAGACATGAGCAGCACATCATCTCTCCCCAGCATGCAGAAGTCGTAGAGGCTGTAAGGATGGATACCTGGCCCTCCTGGGAGCAAGGGGCTGACTTATTCACCACTTGGAGCACACAGGCCTCCTATTCTCTGCCTTCCACATGTGACATCTGCCTTGCACTGAGCCTCAGGAGCATGGATGCTTCCCCTCCATTATAGCACACAGCGCAGCTCTCCCAGCCTGCCCCTCCAGCTGCCATTGCCTGGGCAGAATTCAGTCTCTAACTTGCCTCTTGTCCTGTGTACTGGACTAGAGGGCAACGAAGATATGAAACACTGTATGTAAAAGAATAGACCTTCTTTGCCAGGGTCTCAATATTGTTGTTTATAGGGAAATACAGAATTACTTGAAGGTGTCTCAGCGAATAATTGCAGCTTCACTGCTAAGGGTTATTTCAGGTGAACGTGACCTGCTTCTGATGAAATTAGCACTTTTTGTCCATAGTAACTCAGCAGCTTTGGGATAAGAACAACGTTCATGTACACTCAGTGCCTGGTACATGAGAATCCTTTGGGGTAGGGTCCCAAGACACTACTTCATTACTGAAACTAATTAATCACTCAAGCTTAAGACAGGGAAGAGCTGATGCTGACGCTCCGAGCAGCTGCTGAAGGACAGCATGGCACAGTAACAGAAACATTTGTGCACTGCAGGCACCAGGGGCTCACACCAGGGTACAGGTGCATTGCAGGGCTGCCGTGGAGTTTGCCAGTGCAAAGCACCGCCAGCGGCCGGAGTCTGACTGTCACAGGGCTCTCCCTCCAGCTGCCAGCACCCCTTTACAGATGGGTAGCACTGCAGACAGAAAAGGTAATTTGTTTTCTCCTGTAAATGAATAGAGGTAGGGAGGGACCCAGCCTCTCTATGAACTGGGGCTGGCAAGACAAGGGCAGAATAGCTGTGTGTGGGAAAGCTCCCTATTAAACCTGGGGACAGCAGGGGGCTCCTGGAAGTGACAGTCACACAATGGTGCTTTTGTCAGAGAGGCACCAAGGGCCAGATGATGTCACCTTGTGCTGGGCTGTGCGACTGCTTGTGTGCCTCAGGATGGGGCTCAGCACATCGCATCTCTGACAGGGAGGAGGTAATGAAAAGGCTGCTTTTATCCCACCATTCTTCTAAGGAGCAGGCAAAGAAGCGTTGCTCCAGAACAGCCTGGCTGTTTTCAGAGGTGGAAAACCCCAGTGAGAGAGCCACTGCCCGTACCCCACCAGCTCCCATCCTCCGCAGCAGCTCTGCTCTCACCTCTGGGTGCTTTGCTCCACATCCGCTGGACGTGCTTAGAGGAATGGTTGAACCCTGGCTACACTCTTTGCTTTTACTTTACATGGAAAGATCATGCTATCCTCAAAGGCCTCCTGGAACTCCAACAGCTGGAGACATCTTAGGATAAAAAGCAAAGGCAGCATGGATAAAGGCAGCCCTTCTATCTGCCTCCCCCCATAGCAGCGTGGGACAGGGTCCTCACTCCTCTAGCAATTGCTGGGTGGGCTGTGGGGACTGCAGCCTCACAGGTGACCACAGGTTTGCACACGCTGTGCTATGGGGATGTGTAATGCTCACCTTGAGTGGGTGCTGGAAACTCCCTATTTCAGCTCTCTGCTCTGCCTTGACTTGCCAAGTGAACTCCTGATGAATCATCCTGCCTCAGTTTCCCATGCCAGGACTCCAGTTAACATCTGCCCTTCCTAGGGAGAAGCTATGGCTCAGAATTCATGCCTGCAAAAGAACTTGAGGAGAGGAAAGCTCTGTTCAGAGGAAAGCCTTCAGATTAGTCAGCTCCCGGTGCTGCTGGTTTTGAACATTTATGAAAGCAGAAGATTGTCAGACATGTTTTGCTAAGCTGTACGGCTCCTTTCCTGAAAAGAAGTCTTCCCAAAACGGTGCTTTTTTACCTCAATTTCTCCATGGACCCTCACTCCAGGAGGGTGAGGGACAGAAGCCTGGGATGATGGTGTCTGTGAGGGGATGCAGAGGCTGTGCAAGCTGCCCGAGCTGAAGCAATGACACAGCACTTCCTTTTAATACAACTGGAGCCTGAAAGCTGTTGTTGGGAAGGAGCATCCAGAGATCCTGGTCCCACAGACTGCTTCTCTGCAGCTTCCAAAACATTGGTAGGAGAGTGGCACATAGTACAGCATCCTAGGGGTGGTTTTTTGCTAGACCCCAAGCACTCTTGTGTTCTCACTCACATGTACCACCCCAGAGACTGTCTCCAAAGCCAAAACAGGAGTTAGCACAAGGCAGCCAGGCCAGGCATGCCCAGCAATCCTGGTGGTGCTTCTTCCAGAAACCTTGGTCCCCTAAGAAGTGTCATAAAAAGAGACAAAAAGTGCCTAAATCCCTGCTGAGAGCTGAAATACAGCCAAAGCCAGAATTAAGAGGAGCCAGGCCAAGCTCACATGCCCTTTTCCAAATACAGGCAACTTTCAGGAGGCTACTTGAGGAGCTGTGTTTGTGAACTAAGCCAGGAACCAGCAGTGCCCTCCTGCTGGCCTGGGGCTTCAGGGGCACACAGCTACAGGCAGCTGCAGCATAGAGCCACCCATATAACACTGACAGTGCCAAACTGGAAACTGCACAAATGCAAATACTTTCCTAGCTTCAGTGGGGTTTTTGCAATTTCATCCCTCACCCCTTCCCAATCCGCAGCACAGCTCAGCCATCACGCTGGGAAGTCAGGATCAGCAGGTCCATAGCCAGGCCTGGCTGCAGCTCACCTGCAGACCAGCACACCCACACTGGAGCTCGGGAGAGGGCTGAAGGCCCAGAGCTGAGCTTAAATGCAGCCAACGTACCCTGCGTGTGGGTGTGGGCAGAGGCTCCAGGTGGGGCTGGTCAGGACCATTAAGACCCGTTGTTCCCTCAGGACTCTGGTGCTGGTGTGTGTTGTCCAGGTGGAAACAAGAAGTATAACTGCCAATGAGGTGACCTGTGGTCAGGGCAGAAAGCTGCAGAGCAGTTGTTGGCTTTCTGTGCTTCTCCAGATGAATGTAAGGCTGTGCCTGTGGACACCTGGTGTCACTGTGAAGCTGTCAAAGTGAGAAGAGCCGGAGGTGTAGCACAGCTCACCAAGAGAGCCCCAGCAAGGAGCAGGGTGTGGGCAGGGGCTGAGCGGGGCAGGCCTCCACCTGGATCCAAGTGCTGGGGCCCATCATCCTGGAGTCCATCCCCTGCCCCTCTGCAAACGTGCCCATACCTCTGCTCCCAGCTCCCATCTTAGCCACTGCCTGCCTGCTGGGCTGAGCCAGGGCCAGGAAACGCTTTCACATACGTACATTGGATGAGGTGTATTGAGGAAACATTGAGTCATAGACTGGCTTTTCCCATAAATCCTTTCATCATAGATACCTGACAAGCTGTCTCCAGCTCCTGTACCTGAGCAGAACCGCTGCGTCTGGGGCATGCAGCGGCCCCATGGATCAGTTATCTGGGGCTGGCCCAAGACACAGGGCTCTCCCTGCCAACGCTGATCAAAGCTGAGGCCGAGCACAAGTCTCTGCAGCCCGGGCCGCGGTCAGGGATGTCAGTGCTGCTACCGCGCTCCGGCAGCGCCCGGGCCCCGGGTCACGGCGGGGACGGCCTGCGGTGCCCGCAGAGTGCATGCGGGGGGGAAAGAGCTCATTTAAATGAAAAGAAAAAGGACTTCGGGTACTTTGCCAGCATTCTCCGCGCCTATTGTACTCCCTGCTCGGCTTCTGTTTTCCCCTGGGCAGTTTTATGTTTCCAAGGACCATAAATTCTTACTTCTCCGCCGGGCAGGAGGTGCGCTCCGGGCCGCGCCGCTTCCTGCCGGGCTTTGTGTGCGTGTTGCCCGGTTACTGCGCGCAGCCCCGGACTATGCCCAGCCCCATTCAGAGCGGCCGTGGCCCCGTGGCCCCGCGGAGGATTCGGGCGGTGCCGGCTTTCCAGGAAGAGCAAAGAGAAGGGCAGGAGCCGGCGGCTTCCAGACACAGCCCGCGGGGCGCGGGGTGACCTATGTGGGTGTCCTCCCGGCAGAGGTGTGCAGCAGGGAACGCGGTGCCTCTCCAGCTGCAGCCGGCGGCCCAAAGGGTGTGGGAACTGACAGGGCTCATTTGTCAGATGCAGAGCACCAGTAATCTGCGCTTGCTGAGAGGTGGGGTTGTGGTGGCATCATTTCCAAGCAGCAGCCTTCCAAGCGTCAGTAATTCAAACAGAAGTTGAGATAACACCCTGTCCCCATGCCATTCAGGCCAGTCTGATTTGACGGTAATAACATTCCTGAACCTGAAATACTTGGATTCGCCATGGGATGAATTCCTAGCGCGGCACTCAGATGGCAACAGGCCGCGGTGGGATGGGGAGGGGTCTCTTGGCACGACGGGGTCGGGGTCCTGGTCCAGCCAAGGTCCTGCTGCTGTGGCAGGGACCCCACGGAGCCACCTGCAGGGGAGCAGAGCTGAGCAGAGGTCCCAGTGCCCATAGAGCCAGGGCTGCGTGTCACCGGGAGCAGGGCTGGGCAGCAGCCTGGGCTGGCTGAGGAATGTACGGCTGCAGGAAGAAGCAGGGCATTACCAGGCCTCGTCCTTTGGGTGCACAAACAAAACACTTCCAGCACTGGGGTACTCCTGCTTCAGAAGCACAGGGAGCATCTGCCCCGGGTTCTGGGAGGGTCCCGGCTCCCACAGCTCCTTCGGGGCCGTCCCATCTGCTCCGTGTTCATGGGGAAGGTGCACTTCGTGGAAAGAAGCTGCCTCCAGGACCTGCAAACTCTGCTTTATGACAGTTTTCATTTGCATAACGAAGGCCCCGATACCTTCAGTAATTAATCACATTAAGAATTTCTTCTGTGAATAACTCTATTCACGCCAGTTGTTCGTAGTGCTGGAAACTGCGTATGATTTCAAATGTGCATTAGCCCTTCTCTTTCATCAGCAGATGGAAGCTGGTAACTGCATGTGTAATTTATCTCTGCTTGGGTGGAATTATCAGATGAAATATGCATTGCACAGCGCCATTAACATTTCCAGTCATACAGTCTCTAGCTCTTGGGTGAGTTAATATTACATGCCAGCAGTGTGTGGGACCATATGAAAGGCAGAGACTTGAACACAGGGATTTAAAAGCAAAAATGGAAAGTATTCCAGGTCAGATGCATCAGAAATAGAATTAATGAAGTTGCTAAATTAAATGAGATGCAATGCCCTTTTCTGACCTGCGTTTTTTATAACATGTCCCCTCTTGTCTCCATAGCTAATAAAACTGCCAGGTTTGCCCACTGAATCTCCACTAATAGGGGCAGCTCCAGATTCCTTAACATCCGGAGAGGTTTTTCCCATAGGATAACACAAGCATCAAGAGAATAACTATTGAATCTCAGAAAGCGGCAGAGGAGATGAACTGCTGGGTTTGCATATTTGGGAAAAAAAAGTCACAGCAATTCAACAATTGGAAATAAATGCAGTGAACAGACCTTGCTCTCTGGCAACAGCGTAAGCTGAGCCGGGAGCTGCATGCTCACCTGGGACCGCTTTTGTAGGAGACAGTGCGCTATCCCGGCATTGCTTTGTTTCATTGGCCTTTTTGTCCTGATATAAATCACGTTTTATTAAAATACTGACTCCTGCTGGAAAGGCAGCCATTAGATGGCGGGAGCTGCATCCCATCTGCTTGCTGCGTGCAGAGATGGTGATGGTCTGGCACCCAGCGGTGCCCTCCGGGGCCATCCCATGGTTGGGCTGCATGGCGGTACCGCCTGGAGGTTTCCCCTGGGCTCCTGGCAGCCGGGCCGTGCACTGCTGCTGCTCCTGGCTGTTTGCTTTCTGTCCAACACAGAAAGAAAAAATATCTCTGCAAAACCCAGACTTGGACTTCACTTAAAGCCTCTGAGTAAAGAGCCTTGTTTGAATGTAATTGCACCCCTGTTGCTACAAGGGGAAAATACACTGTATTGCTCTCTCTTTCTTGGAAAGCTCGGCTAGTATTTTCCCAGCCATTTGTGTACAAAGAAAGATAAATAGCTCTTTAGCGGGCAGAACAATCTCTCTGGGTTGTATTGACATTCGTGCCAGCAGCTGAGGAGCAGTGGCTTGGCAGAGCCCAGTGCGGGAGGGTGAAGCTGTGCCTCGGGGGAGCCAGGAGCAGCTGGGGGGGCCGGGGCACAGCGAGGGGCTGGGGCTGGAGGAGCCCACTGCTGCTGCAGGACTGAGGGCTGCCTGAGCACCACGCTGCATGCTTGCATGCCACCTCCTCGCCCACCGCTGTCAATCCTCCCTATAAATAAAATACATGTATGGCGAATTTAGCTCCAGCTTCACACACAGGGAGACTATAGATAGATTTTTAAAGAGCTTGACTCCAAGTAATAATTAATGGGGAGATCAAAAGGCTGTGGTTTAATCAGGGGTTTGTGTAATACCATCAGAAGCCTGCTGCACGTGAACAGCCATCCCATCTTCTGCCTGGAAGGCCAAGTGTAAGTCACAATGGGTGCTGGGGAGTTGGAGAGCTCTATTCTGCTCTGCAGCCCCTGGGTGCTGCACCCATAGCACTGTGCTCTTGTCCTTCAGCACCGGGCTCCCAGAGGAGCTGCCTGGGTTCCCCTGCTGTCTGAATCGCTGCCTGAATCGCTGCCTGCGGCTCCTCCGACTCTATCAAGAGATAAGGTTGCTAATTAGGTGTCTCTGCAGTGTAGGTGAGCTTCAGTCTGCGCTCTGCCTCTCAGACTGGAATCACATGTGCTGTAGTTGCACTGTCAGGTCTATGTGCTGGTGTGGGTGAACTGAGGATCTGGCCTAGGAAAGCTGGATTTCAGATAGGGACAGTAAAAAACGTGGAGTGTCAAAATGCTGTTTGGAAGCTGAAAACTGGACCTGACGTGGGGCCAGCAGGGATCATCACAATAAATACAGGTCTTCAGAGTAGAAGAGCTCTGCCGTTCTTAGTTACCATCAAAAGCAACATTTAAAAGCCAGCGGTTTAATTTTCAACACAAATGGAGGTGAGTTCAGTCTGCAGACACCTGCAGATAAGGAGCTGGGTTTTTCTCCAGAGATACTGAGCACACTGAGGTTAATGTGATTATGTCAACGACTGAGATATAATTGCGTTATTGCCACCCATCTGGCCCTCCCTGCAATTCAAGTGATTTTATATTCGCCATGCACTGCAGCACTGAAATACAAGGGCACTAGAGATGCTATAAATCACTGCATGATGTGTGCTGCCAGTGCCACCTCCCCGGCCAGCCACTGCTGCGGGGTCCTGCTGCTGTGCAAGGTGCTTCAGTGCCAGCACGCCAGGAAATTCCTCCGGGGTCTGAACTAACAGTTCCCAGCTGTGTCCTGGGATGGTAGTTCTGCTCCAGCACCAGCATCCAAAGCCCCTCTCTGTCACCCTGGTATTAAACATAAGGACATTTCCATGTAGAGCACTGACAATGCCGCACAGTCCCAGCTACCGTCCCACTCCCACCTCTCTTCTAACCTGTGCTTGTCTTCCCATCAGTATGAATTCAAAGCCAAGAACATCAAGAAGAAGAAGGTGAGCATCATTGTGTCTGTGGATGGCGTGAAGGTGATCCTGCGCAAGAAGCAGAAGGTGAGGCTCCTCCCGTCCAGCCAGGCCCGGAGCACCCAGGGCATTGGCTTTGGCCATGTCTGAGTAGCACCGCTGCTCAGAACGGTCAGACTGCTAACCAGAACTGGCCTTTTTTAACAAGCACGCAGAATTTTCACAAGAAAAAGCATCCATTTTTCACACACACACACACACACACACACACGCAGAATGATAGCAAAGTGTCGATGAAGAAAAGTGGGGAAATTACACTGTGGGAGGATATTTTTTTCTACCAAAAAATGTAAGGCTTTCAGGAAATGCAGTTCCTTTCCTCATTTACTAGCAGGTTTTCTCAGCTGCGCAGCCCCACGCATGGCTCACACCACGCAGAGCCCACAGCTGCCCCTGCTCTGCAGGCTCTCACTCAGAGCCTTGCCCCACAAAACGAGCTAATCCTCTGCATATTTGATGCTACAAATTAATCTTTAGGACAGCTTTCAGCCCTGGAGGCTATGATCAGATGGCCAGATATGATAAATGATCAAAGAGGTCTATTTTCATCCAAGATACCGACTGAACAGCCACTGCTAACGCAGTCAGGCTGTAGCCCTGCCCTTGGCTGGGGACAGATGTGCCTTTTTCCATGGTTCCTGCCCATGGGAACGGTGGAGTTTGGATCTCTCCGATCCTCTGTAACTTTGCTCCTGCCATGTGCTTGCAGCGGAAGGAGTGGACGTGGGATGAGAGCAAGATGGTGGTGATGCACGATCCCGTGTACAGGTATGTGCCAGGGTTTTGCACACCCAGATCAGGTGCTTTGAGCCAGATGTATCCTGCTTGCTTTCCAAACCCCATGAAAAGTGATTGAGGTCACAAAATTACTGCTGGTGGGAATCTTTTCCATACATTTCTGCCAGTGAAGAGACTGAGCTGGCTTTGAAGCTGGCTCTGTGTCAAGCAGAGGTCAGACTGGGTGACCTCCAGAGGTCCCTTCCACTCAGACTGCTCTCTGATGCAGACACGGAGGACAGACGGGCTTCCTGGGGTCTGCCTGTAAAGCACGGCTCAATGGATGCCGTGAGCCTCTAAAGAAGGGCCTGATGCTAAGGCATGGCTTCTGAGGGGGAGTAACTCATACAGCATGTAGTAGGATAGCACTGACTTTCCATAGCACCTGCTATTGGGTCTCTGGGTATTTTGGAGATGAGAAGCTTCATCCAGAGGCATCTTCTGCCCCTTTGCTTGGTGGCAGCAGTAGGCAAGCCAGCAGGACTCTGTCCTGGGTCTCAGCAAGCAGAGGAGCCCATGAAGTCTGTCAAGGGACAGAATTTCTGACGCATGTTTAACTCCTCCTGTGCCTCCCCCCAGAATCTTCTATGTGTCTCATGACTCGCAAGACCTGAAAATATTCAGTTACATCGCAAGGGACGGTGCCAACAACTCCTTCAGGTGCAACGTCTTCAAATCCAAGAAGAAGGTGGGATGCTCCATGCTCGTGCCCAGGCCCTGGGGTGGGCACCGAGAGGTGATGGGGCTGTCCTGGGACCCCAGCGCGGGGCTGACCAGTGGGTGTGCTCTGCAGAGCCAGGCCATGCGTGTGGTGCGCACGGTGGGCCAGGCCTTCGAGGTGTGCCACAAGCTGAGCCTGCAGCACGCCCTGCAGAACGCCGATGGCCAAGCAGATGGTGCCAGTGACAAGTCGGCGGAGGAGCAGCCGTCCGAAGGTGACATTCAGCTCCCTGTGGGGTCTGGGCAGAGATGTGTTGGGGTGAGGGGGGCTGCAGAGATGCGTCCTCATGGGCCGGCTGCAGTGACAGCGAGATCTTCATGTCCCAAGGGCCTGGGGGCATGGCTGATTCAGCACCTTCCCAACCTGGGCCCCATGGAGGCGGAGGCTAACGCAAGCCTTGGCCATTCTCCCTGGGCTGTCATGTCAGCCCTGCTCTGAGCCCTGGCTGGCAGCCATGGTCCTGTGGCAGGGGGGGCTCTGGTTCATTTTTCCATTTCATTTTAAGTGCACCAGATAAAGGGCTCCAAGATCACAGATGTGGACGAAGTTGGCCTCGACTCTGATGGCATCTGTGTGTCTGAGAGAGCAGCAGGAGAGCTGCCCGCTGCCAGGAGCGAGCTGAGCGCACTGAAACCTGGACAGGGCTCCAAGGACAAGAACTGCCAGGTAAGAGCCAGGCTGGGGGGACAGCGTTGCTTTCCCTTTGCTCGCAGCTATAGGGAGAACCCCTGACTTTCTGGTGCCCTGCTCTGGCTGCCCCCGACCCACAGCAGCACCACTTGACCAGAACCTTGCTCCATGCCACACAGCCGGCTGGACTGCAACATCCAGGTAACAGGTGGAGTGGAAGCGGTGTCCCTGCCGAAGGGCATTTCCACGCCGTGCAGGCAGGTGTCTAGTCTGCTCTGCAGCAGTTGCTTGGCTATGCTCCAGCAGCAACTGCAGCTCACTGCTTCCCCAAACCAGCAACATCCCTAGGGGCAGCCCCTGCTGCAAAAGGGGCTGAGGGTGTGCTTGGTGCTGGCTGTGGACAAGCTGTAATGAACAGCTGCTCTGCAGAGCTGTTCGAGGGAGTGTTTCCTGGCTGCCTTAATGGTGTCATTTCATTTTACACAGTTGTATCACTTGCAGGGCCTGGCTGCAAGCAGCTGTAATGAAATGCATTCAGTTGGATTTATTTCCTCAGCTCAGGAGGCAGGGCTTCACTGTGCCTTTCCATTTAGATGCAGATCCGCTGCTGAGCTGGCCCCATACAGTGCCAGGGCTGTGGGGGCAGCTGTGATCCGCGGGTCAGTGCATGGGGCCCCAGCAAACACCCGGGGAGCCACTGTCTGAACAACCCCAGCATGAGCTGAGCCATCTTCTCACTACGCCTTTGTCTCTGCGCCAGGACTCCGAGAGCTGCTCCCTGTACCCGGCCGGCTCACAGCAGCTGCTCAGCCCGGGCAGCCCCTGCTCTTCGGCCTCCATCACCCCGCTGGCCTCCCAGCACTGCCTCCAGCTGCTCCAGCAGCAGCTCCTCCAGCAGCAGCAGCA
>JANHGO010005624.1:0-69536 GCA_024606505.1 Aquila spilogaster
GGTGCAGGCCCTGAAAGCTGTTGCTGCTCTTCACCTTCCCTTGGGAAGACCACCTACTGCATGTTTTTTTTTACATTGGGATTATACGGTTATTCTAGTTCCTGTGCCAAAAGTGACAGACCTTGAATGTGTGTGTGGTTTTTTCAGTGGTTACATATAGCTGCAGTGCATGTTGGCAAACGGAACTGACACCATCTTTGTCGGGAAGCAAACAATTGTTTGCATAGTTAGTCCAAGTCTAGCAAGTACTTGTGTTCATCCTGACCATTGCTGCATTCCCAGCCTACACCATTTTGCCTTTTCTCCCCTTCTCAAAGAAGAAAAAGAACAACCAAACTCCAGATATTTTAGTGAGCCTCTACAAATATTATTGCAACTGTGTTGGCAGGAGTGAGAACTGCTCTTTGGGTCAAAGGCTGCTAGTTAAACAAATACAGTTATGCCACTCAGACTGCCTATCAGTTATTGGAGCACTGTCGATTTTTTTTGGGGGGTGGGGGGGAGGAACACAATGACGGGGACACAAGAAGATTGATACATCCAAAGGTTGGAAATTATTTATAACTTCGTAGAATGTAAAAATTTCTGGAATACAGCACACTTGTGTATCTGTGCCATGTGAAACTTGTTCTTGTCCACACGTTAGTGGGAATTGAAGAGTTTTCAAACTCACTATACCTTTTCCTCCTCCTAAATCTATATGGCAGGACTCAGCTCCAATATCCTGCTCTTTCAGCATGGGCAAAATGCCTAGTGAAATCAGCAAACTCATAAACTGGACTTTTAAAGTGTAACAAGATCTGAATATAGGAAGTACAACTATCATCCCTATTAGAGAGAAAAAAATTTGCCCTTAAAAGCTTAGGTGAGGCTAAATCATCATTTACTTAATTCAGTTGACATTTTTTAATGTTGGCAAGAGCATGTATGTACGTACCACTGCCCTCCTAGTCAATGGAAGATGTCATAGCCATTCAAGTGATTTATCAGTTTATAATTGTTATGCTCTGTAGTAGCTGGAGGCCAAGAGGAAGATAGTAGAGATTCTGCTTTAGCTCAAATTTTCCCTGTGGAAACATCCTACAGAATGGTAGCAAGAATGAAATCAATGCTGTACTATGGAAACCTAATAGGATTATCTCATCCAAAAGCCTGTATAATTTACTGGCCATAATTATAACGCGGCCATAATTATAACGCTCTGCTCTGTAGACTGTAACACAGAATTGCTTTTACTATGGGATGATAGAGAAAAACAAACTACAAAATATTTAGGCGAGGGTATCATCCTCTGTTAAATTTAATAGTAGTCTTCCAAAACAATCCAAATAAATACCATCCAAAATTAGCACAGGCTTCAGGATGAGGTTTTACAAAGGCAAATGTGCTACCATAATCCATCTCTACCAAAGAAAAGATCAGGCAAAAAGAATAGGCCTAATCTAAAGCAATCTCTGCTCAATCTACCAAGCCACACGCACAAAACCACAGGATTAGGTGGGCTTACTCCCTGGCAGAATTGTTTCTGCATGCTTTCCTTTTTATTACAAAGCTGCTGCAGAATTCTCAGACTTCACTAATTTAAATCTCTTAAATCCACCTGTAGTTCCTTGCGTTGTAAATAGTATCTTCCAACTATGAACAGTGTTAACTGATTGAGGTTTGCTTGAGTCGCAGATGGCCCGAATCAGATCTCAAAGCTGCTTCCTTCCTGACACTTTGGAAAAATGATGATACACATCATTGTTCCCATTATTAATTGTTTCCATAATTGCACTTTTAGCAACTGGTTTGCATACTTCCCCAGGAGTTCAAATGATTTCTCATCGTCAGGAGTGCAAAAAGCTCTGAACTTCTGCCATCTGGTCATATATATCTTTAGCCCTCTCAACTTTTGCATATTCTTAAAATAAAGATCTGCATTGTGCATTTAGATCTTTTCCTTTTGTGCATATTCTTCAGTAGAAATGGATGTGAAGAATTATGATAACAAAGTTGCCCTTACAAAACAAAATGTCAAACTTTCAGTCAGTACTATTTTTGAGGGTTATTTGAAAAATTACAGAAAAATCTTATAGATTTTAGTGGAGAAGTCTAGCCTATTGTAAGAGTATTTTATAGATTTATAGTTGGGTTGTTTTTTTTTTTTTTAAGTAATCATTCTACACAAAGAATTGCTTAGTCTACAAGGCTGTTTAAAGGGTAAACATTACAAAAGAAAAGAAACTGTGGGGACATTGGGGAGAAATTACTTGAAAACTTGAGCCCAGCAGATAGCAAGTTGAATTTCATAAGAAAAAGCCAGAAGAATAATCTGGGTTTTCTAAATAAATGTGAACATGCATATGATTCCAGTAGTCAGAAAAACAAATTTTCATATATGGCGCAGCAGAGCTTCATTTTTCTGTTTAGCAGAACATGCTGAACAATTGCCTCTCTCTGGCACTGAGCCATACCAGGATATGGATGTGCTGCATGTAATCAGGATTTATCAGTACTCTGCCTTTTTTCCTACTTGATATACTTTCTGTAAGGTGTATGTGCAGCTTTTGCACTGTTAGGCAATGTGTGTTTTTAACAAAACTAGCAAATTGGTTTCCAAAACACAGCTTCAAATTATGGACAGTTCCACTGTTCTCATGTCTCAGATGGGAGCTCTGTGGCAGAGGTTTTTAATATATGGTCTCAGGTCACTTTGTTACACAGTGAATTTGATGCTGTGCTTTAACTCAGCTGTACTTGGGCAGGAAACAGAAGGGACAAGAGTAGCTCTGATCCAGTTTTGGACCCCTCTGAAGTCTGTCCTCAGATGTACCCAGCTCTCGCAAGAAAGCAGAGCAGCTTCAGGACCTCACTGGCCATTGCTGTGAATCAAGTGGAGTGCAGCAGTGGTCAAGAAATTTGGTCCCTTGTCCTGTGTGGGACAGGTGATCTAGAGTTACCACTATTACTTTTATGAATTTTTGGGGAAGATCTTGAGAAATTCTTTTTGGGCTGGCAGGCTGTCTTTTAATTTGTCCTTCTGCTGCTTGTGTGTTGTAAAAGGGCTGGGACATTCAAAGCAGAATAAAGCTCAGCACGTATTGGGACCATTATACGTACTTCCATGCATAAGAGAGGAGATGCTCCTGACAGAACAAGTCAAGATTGAAAAGGAATATATTTCCTTACACCTATGCATAGACTGTTTAAATCATGTATCTATTTTTGCTGTATGGACTTTATATCCTGTGTTCCATCACTTTCATTTAAATGCTTGTATAGAAATTGCAATACGGGAGGCCACCAGATCCACGTAAGCAGCAAAGAGTTAAGAAACTAAGACAGTCAAAACATGGAGGAAGATGTAAAGACATGTTGCAGTCTGATGAAGATTACCAGACCACCACAGAAAAGCCTTAAAGCATCCTTCAAACCTCAGGAAAAAATGCACTAAAAAGTTACCATGGGAACGACCAATTTAATGAACCAATAAAAACAGACAGCTATCTACACCTCAACCAAATTATACAAACAAACAATAAAAACAGAACCGTAAATCAGCTGAACTCTATAACTAAGCAGGAAGTGGAAAAACTAAAATATTAAACACAGGAATAAAGGGGTGGGGGAACCCAACAATCCAATGCCAACTAAGATATAAAAGAAAATACAAATGCTGTATAGAAAACAAATTGAACATCACCACAAGGCAAAATGTAAAACTAAATAAATGCTTCTATCCAGATAAATGTTAGCATTTTCTTTGTGTTTTCTACTAATTTCTTTACCGTATCATCAGTGGATTTTTCAACATCATACACAAGCAGCCCGCTTCACCCACTGTACTGAAATCAGTGTGTTATGCTGACTTCATGAGAACATCTTTTGTCCAACATACTGGTATTAATGAAGAATATGTTGGATATTGATATCCAGTCTCCTATCTGAAAATATAGAAGACAGGATTTTGATTAAAGGGATGTCAATCTCTATCTCCTCAGACATTCAGGTCCCTTTAGGCTCAGACTCCTCCAATATTTGCCTACATATTGTTAATAACAAGCTATGTGAAACTACAAAGTGGTGTTATAAGGTGACATTTATTTGACAAAGCATAATTAACTTAAAAGGAATTTAGTATCTATTACTACTAGCAAGGTTCAGTTTTTAAAGAGGGTAGAAAGAACAATTAATGAGGATGAAAGGCTATTAACCAGTAGCTGGAATAATTTTTAAAGAGGAACTCAGATATGATAAAAAGACAAGTGAGACTAGGCCCCCCTAAGATTAATTTGTAAATTGAAAGTAGCTTGGAAGTGTTCTGTCTTCCTCAACCAAATGGTTTCATTTGCGTAAGATTTATGGATATGATGTCAATAAAAATTTATACTGTAAAAAAGGAAAAAAAAAGTAAAACCAAACCAAACCCTAAAACTTAGCATACTTCAGTGTGTTGGAAGCATCCTTCTTTCTATCTTACTTATGAGATAAAATGTAATTTCTCAGATTACTGGAGTCCATTAAGGAAGAACAAAACTGTGTGGCCCAAAATCTCAAAGGGATTCTGTTTTATGTTCGGGAAGCAGTTTGTTCATGTTCTCCCAGACAAATATTTGTTCCTTAGCCATTAAATCAAAGATAAACCCATGCTGCCAAATAGATTTGAATTCATTAGAGAATTTTAGGTTGTTCCCTTCGAGAGCTTTCATTTGTGCCCATCTCTTACTTAATGTGAGGCTTTTAAACTTCTAATCGCTTTACTAGCATTAGTTAACAGATGAAACTCTGTGAACATTACAAGCGGGGAAATAGTGCATTTTTCTTTGAAAGTTCCTATTAATTTTCTTTGACCAGCCTTTGAGTTTGCCTCTTTCCACTTTTTGGCAAGGTCATGGTTCTCACAAATATTTGAACAAGCAGTTGAATTTGCATATGAGAGAACTTATAATGCAAGTGGGTATTTTTACATTCTTTTGACTCTGTGCTGACAAGTAACTAACATAACACACATTGCACATTTGTACACTGTACTAGTAGAAGAGAACCGTCTGCACTTAAAAGTTGCAAACACCTCTGTTAAGTGAACTTGAGCAATTGAACTTGTTCTTGAGCATTGCTCTTGCAGAAGGAGGGAACACATTCTTTAGATAAATAATTAATTAAAAATAGATTTTTATTCTCTTGCTCTCTATTTTGAAAATGGGAAACCACACCCCTTGCTGATGGAACGCAAAATCCTTCCCTTGTTTGAAGGCAATCACCAATTTAAAATCTGCCTGGTCACATCAAGTCGGAGTTGTTATTTGCTTCAGATACCAATTAGTGTCTGTGCCACAGTTGGGAATATATCTCAATATTTCTTGGGATCCCATCCCATGATAACATTCAGAGTTATTCCAAGCAGATCAGGGCCTCCCAGAATAGCCATTGAATATGGGAATCTGTGCAAAAGCTGAGATTTAGCAGCAAACTGAGTAAGTTATAACAATGCTATAACATTAGCAGCTTGAAGCAAATTAATCGTGTTTCTATTGTAGAGGTATCACTACTGAGGTTAATCATGAGAGACAGATGATAAAAACCACATCCTCCCCATCCCAGCCCCTTGGGATTTTTGAGATTTCTAGCAGACATAACATATATTTTAAGTGTCTTGCTTATAGTTCCTTCTTGTTGTTATGTGCTCTCTCCTATGGACACGCTATCTTGGTCTGGAGACTGCCCATGCACGGAGCTCCCAATTTTTGACACGCTGAGGTTGGTTGCATGCCTAGGTTGCATGTGAGTTAGGGAAGGTCACAGATTATGTGTTCTGTGTTTCCAGTCAACTCTGTAAAGTGCCTAAACCAGGTGATTTTATCACTATGTTTACCATATCTCCTTATATAATCAAGGACAATTTTCCTTAGGAAAGCCCAAGTTGGTTTTCTTTGAGACAGCCGTTTCTTTATCAAACAAGCCTGATGCTCCAGTATCTAGTTTGTTAGTTATCTTTTTACTCTATCTGCCGTCAGCTACAAATCTTACTTCCCATGCCCCTTTCACCCCTCTAACATCTGTAACCTACTGATGCAGCAGCATGGTGACCCTGGGAGAAGCTTCCTCCAGAAATTTAATAGAATCAAACTAAATGAGAGTTGTCTGGAACTGTGGAAGAAGAATTTTTCCCATGGGTAAAGATGCATCAGTATATGCTATGAAGCTACCTCTCTGTGCAAAGTAAGCACTTTTTGTCAGCAGATTAGTGACTTTAGTCTTTCCCAATCAATATGCTACCAGTAGTTTAGTTGAAAAATGTGGCATAATCAATAGAAAAAAGTAAATGGGTGATCATTGAAGATCTGTTTGTTCTACTGCTTACTTCATACTTGCTAAGGAATGACTTGGAAGATGTGGGCCAGGTTCGTGAAACAGAAGTTCGTTATCCGTTACAGATTTTGTTCCCCGTGTGAGTCTGTGTCAGTAGCACATAGTGAAACTTGAAGTTATTCTAGTCTCCTTCATTACATGTGTGCTGACTGCTACTGAAAAACTTGCATGATTTTAAAACACATGCTATGTTATAGAATCTCAAAAATTAATGCAATTGTTTGGAGAAACTTTATTTTTTTATGAAAAAAAACCCCAACAACCAAACAACCCAAGCCAAACACCCTGGATTTGTTCCTTTTTATTTGTTTACAAGGATATGATTGTGAAACATTACTAATAAACTTTTATTAACAATAATAGATGACAGCTGTGGTTAACATGGACAAAAAGCCTGTTCAAAGATTCATTCCTAGGTTGCATGTCATGTTTAAAGCTATAAAGTATAATGACCTTTTCAGAGATCAAAGTCCCTTCTTTTTTTTCCACCCAAAGAGACGTTTGAGGTTATAAGTGAACTGAACACATTGAGTGAAGTTTCAGTTTCTACCAGAAGTTAATTAACAGAGAAGCTGAGAAAGATAGTGCCCTTGGGGAGTAAGGGGCACAAGCCAGGTGGATGGGCAGGTGACCACATGCACTTTTCCTCATGCACCACCCAGTAGATTAGTTGGCTACAAATGCATCCTGCCCCTTCCACAGGGCTATGTAATGAACCTGCCATAGGTGGGTTTCTTTGTGTGTGTTGTGGTGGATGTGTGGCTGGCACAGAGTAAGACTTTGCTGTTAGTCAGCTTGATGTGCTTCATCACTCAGAACATTGCACTCTCTCATGCCTGCACAGAAGCATGGCTAATGTGACAGCTTTGATGCTCTCAGTCCTGTGGAAAGTTTTCTTCTAGGCTGACTCCATTCAGCTGGTGTAAGCCTGCCAAAGGATAGCCTCATTATCTGGATGCACATTCCCATACTTCCATCACTGTTATCACAGGCCTTGATAGTACTCCCTATCTATAAAGAATCTTTTCTGAAACATGCTGCAGAAGTAGTATGTGTTCCTCCAAAGGTATGTACCATGTACTTTGCTTTCCTTTAGACTGGTGGTTTTTCAGAAAGTTATTGAAGAGCTGATTGGCCTCTCATTGTCCTCAAACCTGTCTTGAAGTTCCTTAAGTATAAAGCAGCAAATTGGTCTGTGAAGGAGAGATGTTTGGAATGGGCTAGCAGGGCACTGCCACAAATACGGAAAGGTATATTCTATTTGGCTACCTTTGGCCTAATGTTCTGTCTGGAGAGGGCAGGCAGTCTTCCTACAAGTCAAACTTGTATCCAAAGCTTGCAGGTTGTCTTGTCCTCTGCTGTAACATAAAACAAAATGAGTAGCATAGACCGTGCTATGCAGTGTTGCTTACCACTACTTGCTGTTGTAAAAATCAGATGCAATTCTTCCAGGCTTTTCTCTGTTGTGTGAAGGACCATGGACTCTGTTATGGATTGTTTTAACCATAAGGTTCCAAATCCCAGATAAACTCATTTTATCAAAGTCTTCTGAGAAATAAGTAAAAACTGTGATGAAAGCAAAATATTTTTTCTCAGAGTTCTTCCTGAATTAAATTTTGTATAAACCATTTCATGTTTTCTGGGGAGATCTCTGTGGTCTTTGCAGAACTTCCTTTTCTACAAAACCCAAAATTGTTTGAGTAGAAGTCATGACTGAAGGAAGATCCTTCTTTTCAAGTTTTATCAACCTAGTGAAGTAATATTTCCCCTTCTGCTGTCTTTTGTGAATGTTGCAGTATCACTAATTTTGTCTGTAACTGGAAGCTCATCCTAAGTGAAGATAGGCTTCTTGAGGAATGTATTCAAACCCGACACTGTTGACAGCTGTGCTGACACTGAGCAGATGTTGAAAGGGCTAGTTCCAGTGCTGACTTGTACTTTCACAGTCTTTGGTCAATATTTTTACCATCTATGCTCTTAGGCAGCATTGTCATCCTACATTGGTCCATAAATAGCCTTTAGCTGAGCAGAGAACCACCACAGGTGGGATTCATCATCAAAAGTACCTGGTATTTCACCACCTGTCTTTCATTGAGCATTATTTGGACTTACTCACAAAACTTTCTATAAGCCAGCTTCCCAGCAAATAATTCTTTGGTTGCTCAATACAATGTCAATGTAATAAACATCCAATTTCTGTTTGTGCTGAAGTTGAATGCCCCCGATTGCCACCATTCCTGTCCTGGTATTGCTGTATATACTGAGTCACTGGTTTGCTTACAGGTGCTGTAGAGAATCACAGGGAGTTTGCACTTCTCTGCTTAGACTGGCATCATCAAGTGTTTCAGCAATGATATCTTAGCAGCCAGGTTTGGAGGGCTGCAGCCCACAACGAGGGAAGGAGATATTTTGGCTGGTATTACTCCATTGCAAACACAGAGACTGTGGATAAGCACATATATTAATAATAGTTGAATTGTGGAAGACACCAGATACTGCAGTGATGAGTGCCATACAAGTACCTAGATAAGCTATTTTCTGGGAGGCTGCCAATATAACATCAAACAAAGTATGAAGTTAACACCTTGTGTTGCATGGTGGTCATGAGCATTTCACCATCAAGAGGAGAAATTGGTTACACTGTGCTATCAGCAACTTTAAGTTCTACTATAGCCTAATGGAAAACCAAGTCCCCATAATGATGGTATCTGGCTACCAGAAAAATGATGAGGTGGCATTTAATAGAATGAGGTTAAGAGAGGAGTCAATAACGAGCACAGGTTAATCAGTAAATAGAGCAGCACACATTTAGATACAGCAATACATTGTCTCTACAGAAACATTTTCCCATCAATAGCAGTCTCTGCCATTGGGTTTGAATTGGACTGATAAAGCATTGCAGTGCATATGTAAGAAAACAGATGGGTACATAAGTTTTCAGAATCATAGAAGTAATTAAGCTAACAGGTATATCTTTGGTACAGAGATAAAATGACAATGCAGCACCCTTATCTCTGTTTTTGGTCATAATATTGTGCATATATATTTGTAATTCTTTTCTCTGCCTCTCTCTTTCCCTCTCTTTGGTAACATTGTCCAGATCTTCTCTCCTGCCTGTGGGGCCTCACATTAGGGTATCATATTTTTTCCTATCTGGTGGCCTGCGGTTTGTCCATTCCTCTATCACTTGAGTGTTTCTATTTTGGTGCCAACTTATAACATCCCAGACTTCAGATCAAGAGCTTCTAATAGAGAGATTGTGCCATGGACCTGCTTCCTTCCCATTTGTGATCATTAAAACCAACCCTTTTGTTCACACAAAGCCCCTGTGACAACTGTAGGAATTGTTACATGGAAACTCATACAAGGAAACTATTTTAGTGGGTTTCAGTGGCTGCATTTATTGTAATAAATTATTTATTCCTCCCCTCATCTTCTCATTTCTTCCCATTTCTCAGGGCTGAAGATAAGGAGGGCATAAACCATATGACCAGTCAGTGCTCTGAGGGCACCATAAAATGCTCCACAAACTAGCACGTGACATTTCTTTGAAGTGCTGCAGAAGCTAAGTAAAGGTATGGTGAGCATTGATTTGTAGGCCTGAGAGCGTGTTGCAATATACACCACATGAAGGGTTTACTGCTGATGGAGATATGTGTTCCAAAAGGAAAACGGGAGGTGATGACGAGGCAGGATATGGACAAATAACTTCAAACACAATAAAATGTTAATGTTGCTATGTGACAATAGACTTACCTTTAGCGTTGTATGTTATAAAAATCAAACTTCGAACAAAATGGAAGCATGAAGGCAGAATAACTTATGAAATGCACAGCTAACAAGAGCAAAAGAAATTCTATTTAGAATTTTATGTATACACCTATATAAACTTTTACTTAGTGGCTTGGATATTACTGTAATTTTGTTAATGTAGGGAATGGGTAAGGGCAAGAAGAAGGGTGCAAAATTGACAGAGCAGGATCAGATAGTGGTGTCATACTGGTTATTTGCATTTTTGTGCTATTCCATACACCTACTGTGCTTCAATTAAAAAGAGAATGCCTCCCTATTGTGCAAGCATGCTGGGAAGTTGAATTTTCCCTTGGGGCACTGCTGTTATCTTTGACATGAACATGATCACCCAGGGATTAAGGGAAACCTGGAGGGGTTCGAGCTCTGTTGCAGAGGGAAGGAGGTGGGGGCTCTACTCTGAAATAAAGGTCGTGCTGGAGCAGTTGCAGACCCATTCGCTCAGTGCCAGCAGAGACCTATTCTTTTAGTCCAAGACGTGCCATGAGCTGGTGACTCGCCCTAGACCCTCCATGTTGGCAAGGAGAGGAAATGCTGACATGATGGAATATCATTTTCAGTTACTAGCCATTTAGTTCTGGCAGGCCTGCTGATTGGGAGAAAATCCATCCAGATTTTCTTGCCTTTTGCCTTGAGGCTGCATTTATCTTGTCTTTGTCAGCAGTGTCCACGCTCACGTGCAAGTTCTTCATCTAAGCGGTGCATGCTAATTACATTCACACTTCTGAAGCTTTGAGGTCCCTGTGGAGTATAGCAGTCACATCCATACTGCCCACAGGAGAAGTATGTGAGCATGTGCAAGATCCTCCTCTGTGCTCGAGTTCCCTTGTCATGGGAGGATTTTATTTAACACAACTTACATGCAAAAAAGTTTGAATTTTATTTAAAGAAAACTAGAATTAAACCTCCAGTTTTTCCAGTCTCTTGTTTGTCTGCTGCCTCCATATTTTGGTCAATGGCAAAAGGAGAGGGGAACAAAAGATGAGGGAAAGTAAAAAGTGTTAGAGATTGATGAGGAAGAAAGGCAGTTAATGAAGGCAAAAAAATCCAAACCCTGTGAGAACATGAAAAATACCCATTTTGTTTTTTCTTTTTTTTTGCAAAATACAAAAAGTAAATTTTAATATGACATTTTCACACAAAAAAAGAAGTACTCTTTATTATAAGCTTTATGTTTAAGCTTTATGTGGGAATACTGATACATATTATTTCTTTGCTTCAGACTACTGAAGTGCATTTATATATTTTATTTGTCACATGGCAGGATATTTTCATAGGTTTTTCCAGCTTTAAACTACAGTGGTTTTGTCTCACTGCATCACTTTCTAAAGCTTTGTCATTTAACCTCTGCCATTGTATGCCTCAGAAGCAATTCTGTTAAAGTGAATATATGGCATCATAACCAAGAAACCACTCTTCTAAGTGTTTTATTAAAAAAAGAAAGGAACAAAACCTCAAACCATAAAAGCACTTTGATTGACAAATCCCACTTAGTAGTGTATTTTAGAGCTATTATTAATTGAAATCTAGACAACAAAAATATTACAGACAGCTCCAAGATGTGGAGTTCAGCTCTATGTCTCATACTGAAATATTTTCTTGAGAAGAGTAATGTCTTTTTGTCTGACTATGAACAATCTAAGATTCATGATGCTCTTAGTTTTTAATTTCTGTGGTTTTATATGTTTGGATTTTGTAAATAATGATGTAGTAGGTAACTATAACATTATCCCCTAGCAACTCTAACAAGTTTTTGAAACAAAACTTTTCAGTTTTGTGACATATATCCAATTAATCTGAATTATCTTGAGTAATTTGGGATAAATATGACACGTATATATTCAGATCTGGATTGTCTGTTGTGGTACTACAGAGAAATATTCAAATACATATAGAAATACCATTAAATGGGTGACTCACTTGTCATAGGCAACACATTCAGGCTTTATAGGACCCAAAGAATTGTAAGGCATTTTACTAGGTAACATTTACCAACTGCAATATGTAGTTTAACTGTCATTACAGTCTATGGCTCTCACATATTTGAATTGTTCATGATTATACTGTTTTACACTGGTGACTGTACTCCGGCATCTACACAGTATGTCCCTCTCTAGCAGGAGACCTGGCCACCCCACCCCCCACGGCACCCCCTGTCTTTATGCATGAATTAAGTGAGCATGAAAAGCTTACAGATATTTCAGATGCTCATTTTGGCCAGTGGTGACATAGTTCTGGGGTCCAACGTGAGAATGCAAGGAAAGAAGGGAAAAAATGCTTCACAGTCCCTCAGGGAAGATACTCACTTTACGCTACTCAGGGAACCAAGGCCTGCCCTAACAAGGCAGCCAGAATTTCTCCTAGTGGAAATGGAATAAATCCAATGGAGTCATCTATATGCTCCACACTTTCCTCACCCAGGCGTGTAGGAGTTGTGTCTGGGCAGACTGGGTACAGTTTCATTCTGTTCCAGAATCAGGAGAGCAGATGGGTGACTTAGAGTCATATTTCCCTCCCATCTCTGATTGTGTACTGAATCCAGATCAACATCTCTGTTTTCCATTTCATCACCCTCATTCCCTTCTTCTAGCTAGGCTAATTCTTTTCTCTCCTTCCCAGCCTCCTCAGGGAGATGTTTTCTTTATTTCAAGAAGAGACTGTTACCAAAAATTTCCTCTAGGCATTGTGATAAAGGGTGAGTGCTGGTCCAAGGTTAGAAGGAGTTATGGAGTATCTTTCTCCCCCCACCACTCATCATATTCAAGGAGAATGGAAATAAGCTTGTGCTAAAAGCAGAAGTTACTTGTTTGTAATCTATTCTAAAGGGTGGGGAGGTGGATTGTTAGAGTAATCTTGTATCCCAGGGATGACAACATTATCTTAACAGGGGAGAGATATTAATTTGAGCAGAGAATTCTGCCTTCAGTGTGCCTGCATTATTTTCAAGAGTCCCCTCTCAAAAATGTTGCTGCTGTTGCTTTTCTGCACTCCTTTGAAGTGTGGGCAGGTTTCTGGCTGTAACGGCTTTGATTCCAGATTATTCTTCAGGAGAAACCCAAAATATTTCGGTGTTCATGTGGCTTTTTTTGTCTATTTCCACCTTTTCACAACACATTTTTCACCTTTTTGATGCTAAAATGCTATGGGGAGAGCTGGGGCTGTAGCTCTTTATTCCATAAAGCATATGGAAAACTTAAGGGAAAAATGGACATACAGAGTCTACCAGCTATCTATGCTTTATCTGTGGAGACTGTTCCTTGCATGTTCCTATTGAGTGCTTCTTTTTGTCTACATTTACCTGGGTCATTTTTTAAAAATGTAAATCATTCTTGTTACTATGCTGTCTAATCTCCCATCAAATCTATTTAAATTGGGTGCACTACAGGGCAACTCTTTACTTAGAACGGCTCGAGAAATGAATCTGTTAAGATCTAGGTTAAATGTGATATTAAAATTATGACTAAACAATTTAGCAAGCAATCAAAAGTTACAGTGAGACTCCTCACAGGCCCTCCAGGTTCACTAACTTCTTTTGCATGCAAAGTTATCTGTGCCATGTAAGAAGTGCTATACAAATGCAACTGCAATTTAAGGATAATGCATTGCATAAGAGTGTGTACTTCTACTATTGAAACTAGCTTTTACAGCCTTAAGCACCGTCCTTAAAAGTAAGGTTAAGCAAGATTATGCTATCTGTGATACTGATGCTGTTGTTTTCCTCTGGATGCTAAGTAGTATCTCTTACCCCTTTGATTTTATTCCTCCATCAACCTCACTATGTGATAGTTTATTATTTCTGAGACCTGTTGTTTCTAACATACTTTGATGCATGACCACTACCCTGAGCTTCCCTTTTAAGGACACTCATGTCAAGGGTGTATCAAACATGCCTTGTGTCACAGGAGGATGCCAGCACTGTATGAAGTACAGCCAACATAGTGTAGAAAGGGTCCCACTGACAGAAATCAGGGCTCTTTCCCCAGACCCCAACTCTGCTTATTTAGTCTAGCAGAATACAAGAGCATATGCACAGACAAACTGGCGTCCCACTACATTCCTCCAGGGTAAATAATTTATCAGGACTGATGCTGATTAAGTATAAATGCAGAGAGTGTCGGGAGTCCAGGTGACACAGTGGTGTGTGCTGGCTTTTGCCTCCAAGGAGTGCAGGTCACATTTCACCCTTCACATCCACATCCTCTTTGGGGGAATGTTTGTGGTGCTTGTGGGTTTTTAGGGGGGGAAACAGAGCTCTTTTAGAAGAAAACAATGTATTCACTCAGGCTACAGTGTCATAGCACACGTTTAGTCCTAGAGCATGTATTCATTAGGAGATAATTACATTTGGTTGGATCTTCAAACCACTGATTTTATCCAAGCCTCTTTATAAATCCTTCTATTTCAGTCCTCCCTACTGAATCCATTTTATTCCTGAATTTATAGCTGTCTGTTTTTAAATGTTCCAGTTTATTTCTGCCTTAAGCCCATAGGCTTTAAGCAAGTTAAAAGTTCTGTACACATACCTCTCATCAGATGGCAATCCTCGCTGCACTGTATAGGTGTAATACAGGCACTGAGGCAAGCCTTGGGATCCAGTAGCTCCCAGGACATCCAAAAGCTAGATTTTGTAACACCTGAGGTCCCAGTGTGGATGTAGTCAAAGTATCCAAGCCACTTTTCAAAATGGATCGCAGCCGAATGATTCATTTGGCTCTTGCACTGCTGAGATGGGAAATGCCAACTGCTCTTTAAATTTCTAGGCCTGAAACACTGCACATTGATACAGAGTGTGCCTGCGCTCTGCTGATAGCAGCTACTTAGAAGATCTTTGTCAAATATGCAGCTTGCTTAGATCGAAAGTGTATCCCCTGCAGAGAGGGCAAAAAGGTCAGGGTGGGAAGTTGGAGGAGCACAAACTTCAGCAGAAGCTTGAGCTGCTAGTGGGTGTCCAGAGAGGTGAGAGCTTTGACTACCTGTCAATCAGCAGGGACCGCAGCGGGAATGCATAGCTGGGGAAAGGGATGGGAAGGAGGTTAAAACCCTTTTTAGAGCTCTGCTGATCAAGGAGCTTTAACCTAGTGCTGCCAGGCTCACTTTTGACACGGTTCATGATGTGGCTTGGGTCATCTTTAAGTCAGTCCTACTGTGGGCAGGAAGGAAAGTGCCTCTAATGCACTGGAGTATTCTCTGCTGTATAGGGACTTCAGATGGAGGGGTGAACGCAGTGATTTTTAATAAGTGATACTCGCTAGATGGTGTGCTAAAAAATATGTAAATATTAGAGGACCTGGCCCTTTTTAAAATCAAGAAAACTAACTGGAGAAAATACATGAGATCTAGTATGGAACAACTGATAGGGCCATCAAAGAACTCCCCATCACAGTATTTTTGTGTACCCTGAAAAATGACTACCTGGGCTCTCAGCTGTAAATGGCATCCCCAAATCAGATATCAAAAACAGCTCAGCATTTTCTTACAGAATAAGAGAGACACCCCTTTCCTTATACACACGGTCCAGGCATGCTCAAAGTACATGTCTCGTGGAGTCCAAGATACTGATCTTTTGAGTCACCTTCCTCTATTTCCCATATAGCTCCTTCCTTATAAGTGCATTAGCAAGAAATCCAGTGGAATGTGCAGAAGTAACTTCCAGACTCATGAAACAGAAGACAATCAGTTGTCTTCTGGCATGGAATATTTAGAGTAAGGCAAACCAGTCTTTAAACTAACTGAAAGTCTACCAATTTTTAGTTTTTTTTTTTTTTTAAAAAAAGTCATGTTAGCTAACTAATATAAGACTAGTTGTTATAGAATGGAAATATGTGACTCTTGTACTGGACTGAGTTAAACTGTGTTGACAGCTATGCTAGGGAAAGTATTCCAATGCACTCAATAGATGGGGAAAGACATAAAAGCTTCCCAAAGAATAACTGGGAAGACATCCTTTAAATAAATGTAGAAATGAGCTTAAAACCACAAAAATTTGTTGGCGCTAGTCTTGTCTTTTCCCAAATATTAGGCATATTCGAATCTAAAGTCCTGGTCTTTCTCTGTTTGGAAGAATTAACTCTGAAAAAAAAAAAGCACCTAAGAGGTTTAAAATTTTCAAAATGTGTTGATGAAAACATTTTTGGTTTTCTACTTTTGTATTTATTTAACTTTTCAGCTCAAATGTAATTTCACTTAGGTTTCTTTAAATCTGAATGCTAAAACAGTATTTTATATAAACAGCAACATTTTTGTTTGAAATTCCTGCAGTAAGCATTATTTTTTTTGTCTGAACTTTTTTTCCCCATGAAAAGTGTTGGTGCCATGCAAGCTGTTTTTCCTTTTTGCTGGACAATCTTACAATGCTAATAATTTTGTCCAGCCTCTGAATCACACAGCTGCTGGGTTTTACTGTCAGTCCCCCTAATTCAGGTTCTCTTGCTTCGTGGGATTTGATTAATCAACATCATTATTTTAAGTTTATTGTGAAATGTCTGTTAAGTCTGGCAAGCGTTGTAGCCTAAGTGAAGGGTAATGCTATCTAAACTTAAGATAGAAGACCATAAGAAATAACATCTCGATGAAGGAAAAAATAGACTCATAACTTGCTTCTGAAATATATCTTCGTTTTTGTGTTTATATATAGCAGTCATGTTCATCACAGGCAATTTAGAGGATGGAGAGAATACTGGCTCCGCTGTACATGTCTCCTTGACAAGGTGAATAAGAGAGTGTCATTTCAAGCTAGTTATGAAGACAGTGTGGAGCCCACTTGGAAGTGGTACAAGGAAAGTCTGCGTGCTGCACAGGAGTCGGTGTTCTTTGGAAACCTTTTATTAGTACCAAGCAATAAACTAACTAGTGTGTGTTCAACATCATGAGCTACAGCTTGAGTGTTACCCCTACTCAGAGACTTACCAGTAGGAGTAACAATTTTAAGCAGTAGATGGCCGTGGAGCCGTTCGGGCCTGATCCTGCAAGGTCTGCTGTCAAACGTGGCCTGTTATTCATCTCACATAATGTACAGTAGAAGTCAGTTGGGTTGATGCAGCCAACTTACCTGATTTACACTTTCTGTGGGTGGGAGAAGTGAGCAATGAGCACCTTGCCAATGAGATGCAGCAACCTTCCTGTATTTCTGAGCATTTTGCTGCAGCCTGTAGCTGGTTAAATCAGCCTCTGTCAATAGTCACCCAACGATGGTATATGCCATGGGCATCTCTTAGAAGCCAATTCAGAGGCCTGCTCCTTGTGAAGGACTTGTAATGCAAAACCAGAGCTGTGTCGAATTCAGTATTTGAGTGGATTTGGAATGTTTTGGGGGAAAAAAAATAGAGAAAACCATGACTCATGCTAAGACAGCCATAAAATATGGCAGTGCCAGAATCATAAACTGTTGTCCATGAATGTATCACCCATCTATTAGAGACAGACTTCTGCCAACAGCTCTGCCAAGAAGAGACAGACTTTTGCCAATAACTTTTTTAAGGTGGAACATGCTGCTATTTATCACAAAACTGAAGTTTGCCACTGGAAAGACATCGTGGCTTTGTTTCAGATTATTTCCTCTTCCTTTCTCAGCAGCTCTAGATACTGTGCTGTGGAGCAGTAACCTTCTTAAATATGCTTCGTGGACATTAGGAGCAATAAGGGAAATACAGGCAACAGTTTCTAAAGTTTACCAGAGTTCAGCACTGAACTGGGACCACCGACAAAGAGGCAGCATAAAAAATAAAGCCATGCTTCCGAAAATGGTATGTCTTGACATCCCTCATATAGGATGTTCTGATAAACCCAGAAAAATAATCTTATCGCCTAGCTCTCCGCTCTACTGCCTGAAAATCAATAGATTAATAGAAGTGGATCTCTAGCTGAATCATCCTAGTTGTAAGCAGCAACCTGTATTTTGCTGAGGTAGGTACAAAATATTAGCAGTTAAGGACTGAACGGGATAGATTGTTTAAAGGGGTGTTACGTGTGCTCACACAGAAGAAGGAAAAAAAACACATATCCTCTTCCAACCTGTGATAGTCTGAGGCATGCTGGGGAATGAAGACTGTGATCTCAACCGTATTTTCATAGTGCTTGTGTTGGTTATCACAGTCTCTTAGAAAATATGGTAATGCTGAGAATAAGAAGTGATAACTGTAGGAGGGACAAAAAAGGAAGTCTGAGAGCTGATGTAAGGATTCCCGGCTTCTTAACTTTACGGATGACATAATTGCTGTCACCACAATCCATCGATGCAAAGAGGCTGGAAGCAAGCTGGCAGAAATACAAATTTTTCAGTGACTTGACTGGTGGAGTCATTTATTTAACTGTCCTTTTGAGCAATGTTAGGACTCATATAGGCTCCCCATAGAGCACATACTGTATATCCTCCCTATAAAATATGATGAAGCGCAGAACTTTTTGAGCACATTAGCAACCAGATCCAAAACAAGAGGGCTATAATTTTACAGTTACTGTGCATGATCCATCCCCCCCACCCCCCCATCCCTTTTTGGCTGTTACTTTTTAAAGCATGAAATATATCCTGTAGTGCAACCCTTCCTGAAAGAATATATTATCAGTGCTTCTGTATAGTGGATGGAACCGTCTAAAGATTTCTGTTATGTTTCTCATTCTTCCAGTCTTTTTCTAACTGTTTTGAGAATGAGACAAATCAAAATCACTTGAACTGGGAAATGGAAAAGGAGGAGCCAGAATTAAGAGCACTGTATAAAATTTAAGTGAGTATTAGGACTTCCAGTGGCTTAAACAATTCTAACAGAATGTTGGCTACAGTGCTTTTGATGGAAGAAAATAGAAGACTGTAAATACTTTAATTGCCAAAGCCAAGCTTCTTCGCTGCTGTGATTCAGGACCACCTAAGGAAAGTGAAAGTGGAAGTTATGATGACTGGTGTCTCCTCAAGTGCATAATGAGCGAAACATTGGATGAGATGTGGTGCTATCATCTTGTTATAACACCACTGACATGGCTTAGAGAATTTGCATGCTCCAACACAGTGAGGTGAAGTATTTTTTTACTAAAGCTATGGGACTGACAGGGCAGTGAAACAGGCTTTTTTATTTCCTTTAAACATATTTATCCACAGGAAAAAAATAAATTGAAGCAAATAGGCAAGAAAAATATCAAAGGAAAAAAAAGTTACCTCTCTCTTGTACTATGTAGGAGCACTTATGCTCCCGTAAGCAGCATGAAAAAGTGGGAAGAGCTGTTTGCTGTGGGATCTCCAGAGACTGACAGTTCCATTTCTACTCCTAACAGAGTTTTCCAGAGGTCATAAGCAAATCAGTGGGTTTTTAAGTAAGCAAGTATTAAAAGGGTTTTGTCTGAAGCTTGCTGCCTTAGACAGAACCTGTCTCCTTTGGCTGGGATTGTGATTCCATTTTCTTGGCAGCAAGTATAAAGAACATAGAGCTTGTGGAGCTTAGGGAAACTACCGCCTTATTCCAAAACAAGCTGCAGAGATGGTATGGCAAAGCTATAACTTCTCATGTCCCTTAGAGAAACTGACTGTTGAACAGACCTGACATTGATGCGTCTGGGAAAGGAGTCTGACGGGACCCACATAAAAATACGCAGTATTTGATGTTTGAAATGACAGGTGGCCATCTGACTGAAGCCCCTCCTTGTCACAGGCCATGGGGACAATATCTTGCACACTTCAGTAGTTGAAATTTCAAAAACAAGCCATGTGGTTCTAGTCACGAGATATTCTGATCCGTTGAGTGAATTGCAAAGAATGATCCGGTAGGAATTGGCCTGAAATTTGCTCATCTATCATTCAATATGTAACATGTTTTTTGCATTATGATTCATGCTGTCATTGCAATTGCTGTAACTATCAACTGATAGCTGACAGTGGGTGCCAGCCTAAATCTCAGGGTAAACAGGGAGGGTAAACATTACTTTCAGAGAGTTGTACCTGCTCCTGTCCATCAATTAATTTAATTAGCTTCATGAAATGCCATGCACCGTTCTTTGTTGTGTTGTTGAGGGAAGATGGGGATTTTAAAGGATGTGTGAGTCTTTCCTCCTGCTATGTGACATAAATCACCAAAAGTCTTGTGCTACAGGGGGAAAAATAGGCTCCTAGAGTGAAATCCTGGTCAGTGGTAGGAGCTCTGCTTCAGTGAGGGAAGCCTCACTCTGACTTTCAGAACTAGCAACCAAAGTACAAACAAACTTCGAAGTTGACAGTAAGAATAATCAGCTACACATAAAAGATACTGACTCTTTGCGTTTCTGCGGAAAAAAACTGAAATAATTGCTGTAATGGAAAAGGTGAAATGATACTTCTCAAAGGTCCGCTATTTGAAAATCATTGCTATAAAACAGTGCTTACTATGTTTTCTTGCTCTGCTCCCTTTTTGCACACAAAAGCCCTGTTCACTGTGGGAAGAATTTTTGAAAGCCCAAAGAATGCAGGATCAGGTAGAAGTTAGGCATGGACATACTGGCTGTGTTTTTGGAACATGATATATCATTCCCCTGCTAGTGTCTCGTAATTCCTGGCTCAGAGAGTACACTTTTTTCAGAGAAAGCAGTGTAGCTGGTGTATATCGTTGGGACATAGCCCAGATGTGTGTCAGGGACATGCAGCGCGCAGTACTCTGCTATTTGTTTTCTGAGTGCTTGTATGTCATGGAACTGCCCATACATAATTCAGATGTAAGTGAAAGCCACTTTCCTGAGCTCCCTTCTTGATTCATAGGGTCTTTTTAACTTTGTAGAAGCTTGCAGTGGCAAAGGGCAAAGGTAGTTAGAAATGCCCTTGTCTTTCCTGTAGATTGCATTTGTTTAAATTCCAGTTCCTAATCTGACATAGTGTTCTCAGAGCCATATCTTTTAAAAGTTTCCAGTAATATTAATAGGCAATGAGGCTAACCTGTGTCAATTTTACACAGCAAAGGATTTTCTCAGCTGAACTTTTAAGTGTATACAGTACCATTTTCTATCACTTATCACTGTAGCATATTTGTTGTATAAGAATGATGTGTCTTCATTCCTCCCACTGCTACCTTTCATTCTTTGCCAATCTACATAATGATTTTGGAGGATGAATGAAGAAGCTCTGTCTGGGCTCTTAATGAAGGCTCCCTTTTTATCTTATCTTCCACACTCAAAGTAACTTTCTGATAAGTTTGTTTGTTAGAGAGGGTAAATTGTTTGCTTCGGCTCTAGTTTAATTATGATACTGAACTGTAAAAAAAAATTCATGGAAAAGGATGCTTGGTCAGTGCCAGAGCTGGAAAAATGTTCCTGCATTTCTACAATTACTTAAAACTTGCAATTGACTTCACCCTTTTGGGATTGCTTTGTACATAGAATCTAGGAAAAAGTTTATTGGCAGATTATTTGCAAAAAGAGCGAAGTTTGGACTTGAAATAATTCCCCTCAGTTCAGGTTTTAAATAGCTAATCTTATTTGGGTTTTTCTGCTCATTTTTTCTTGCCTGTTTGTGGAGTAGGGCATAAGAAATCCAGTCACAAAAGAGTGCTCTCTTGTGCTTGGTGCGTACATGTAAGAAGATGATGGTCCCTGCCACTACAAGTCTAAATTTAAACCTATCCTCTGCCAGACATCTCTTGAGTATGTGTCCTTTTTCACCCAGAAATCTTGTTGAAATAGTAAGACTTCGGACATTTGTTCAGGGTGTCTGAATGTCCCAGACACAGTGGGCGTGATCAGTGCGTGGGGTTTGTGAAGAACACAGGCAGGTACAGGCTGGTGGTCTGCATTTATCTGGTAAACTAGGCTCAAATCACTGATACAGTGCATCAGTGATAGGCATTCAGAAGGTGCTGTGCATACACCACTAAGTGCAAAAATAAACATTCCAACCTGTGGAGTTGAAGTCTCGGGGCCACAGTATAAGACACCACAGCAACAACTGAAGCACAGAGAGTGATTTGCAACAAGCAGTTCAGAAAGAATCTACATCTAGCCAAATGGTGAAATTTATTCATGAGCTGAGCTTTGAGACTTATTTGAACCCTATTCAGAGGATTGAAGTGATGCATACGCCTTATGCTGGTCCTCCACAGAGGAATGAAATTCATCCAGTGTGAATAGTTTTGAATAGAGAATGAATATTTAAACCACATGGAGACAACTGATGAATAGAAAAAGAGGATAAATTATCAAATTAATTAATATTAGTAGTGAGTGCTTACAAATACTGCTCATCAAGGACTAGACCTTTTGTTGCTCTGACTGGGTGGGCCCTTGCTGGTTTGAATTATCTTTGCAAGAAAACAATCATCAAAGAAGGCAAAACATATTTTAAGTAACCCTTTTAATACAGCATAACTCAGAACAAAATATACTATTGTTTAATACAGCCATCATAGGCATAATTCTGAATATATAAAAGTTAGCTTCTTGGCTTGAAAACAGAACAATATCCTATTCCAATATATTTCTTTTACTTATGAGGATTTTTAGTCAAATATAATGTATTTGTTTGTAACAACCTGGAACATAGCTGGCCCATAAAAGTGGAAGAAAGAGCAGCAAGCCAAACACTAATGCTTTAATTTTGTGAAGAAGTACTGAATAACATATTTCTTTGTTTTTTATCGGTACCATAAAATATAAAATTAATTTTTAAATGTAAACCAAACAGAAAACAAGGTAGAAGTTCTACACTGTAGTCCAGAAGATTTTGATGCTGTCATCACTACTGTCTCTGAATATTGTGCAACCCCCCCCCCAATTTTAGTCACTTTCAACTTCTTTGATGTATGATACGTTCACTTTTAAATTTTGAGATTTTGTGTAATGCCTGAAATCAATAAAGAAGAGGGTTTAGGGGTATTTTAAATAATTTCTAAATATTTTTAAATTTGTTGATGAAAAACTTCAATAAGATGTTTTTACTTTAAAAACAAAGCATACATAATTTTTAAATCATAACCAGAAACTTCTGCAGTGTAATATTCAGCCAGTCACTCTAATAATTTAAATTTCAAGAACTATGTTGTTTCACTGAAAAAATTTTTGCACTTGCAATTTGAAAATTTTTACACCTTAACGAAGATTTTGAAGTATTTATGTGCCCTCAGATCATTAGATTGGATAAAAAAAATAAGCCTGCAATCTTTGCTTTTATGAACCACACCCAGAAAAAAAGTATTTCCAGATGGAACTGTTATGTTTATTTGATTAATTTTTCACTAAGTAAGTTATTCACCCCCTGTCCCTGTCTCCTCTCTAGGTTTCCCAGCTTTAGATGTGGTCTGTCTTCCTTAGCTGACACCTTGTAGGGTGAATTTTATTTCAACACAGAGCTTAACTGATACTTACATGCTCTGTACTAACATTAGAGTTTTCAGTGACGTCTGTTACTGGCCCAGCTTTATTCCCATTGAAGTCACTGATTCACCCCCTTCCTCCCCCTCAAGTTGACGGTAGTAGTTAGGCCATTATCAGATGAGCTCTGAAAATCTGATGTCTCTCTTAATTGTACACTGTCAGAGTAGTGGTCCTGTCCTTGATAGATCCTAAAGTAGTCATATTTTGTGTTTAGTATAAATTAAAACTCTAGTTTATGTATCCACTTATGGTTTCTTCCCAGCCTTGGGCCAGTTGGCTGAGAAGAGATCTTGCTCTAGCCTCTTAATAGCTTTATTTTTCCAAACCAATTTCCTTTCAGCTAGATTTTGGATTTTAATACAAGCCTTTGGTTTCAATATACAACAGTGTCATCATGTTAGCTATTGGCATTGTTAGCACTTTGGATTTCTTTGTAATAGCATTGCAATCTATGCAAAACATATCTTCTCAATCGCAGAAGAGACTCTGACCTGTGAACTAGGAAAAAGTCCACATGCTGTGGTCTAGAGGATAGAGATTACAAACATTGCAAATAAGTGTGTCGGAGATAAGAAAAGTGCTCTGAAGTGGCTGTAGCCCCTCCAATAGTCTGGAAGGTGAAGCAGAACTGAAGAGCCTGGAAATGTTTGCAAGAACAAACACGGGCGGGAAAACTGTTTAACCTTCTCAGGGAAGGAAGCATGGGAGCTAGCAGAGAGTTAACAGCTAGCGTGTGGATCCACAAATCCTGAAGGGACCGGAGTATGTAAGAGCAGGAACAAAAGCCAGGAGTGGAAGTGAAGGTTAGAGTCCTCTCCTCAACTTCCCTCCCGTTGGCGGCCGGGAACCTTCCCCCCGAGGCTCACTGCAGCCTCCTGCCTCCCAGCTCGGGGCTGTGACTGCACTGGGCTCTCCTCAAGGGACAGGGTATGTCCTTTCAGCACTTGACATGGCCCTTTGCTTTCACCTGCTCCTGTTTTGTTCTATTTCATCTTAGTTACTGACTTTATTTTTCAAAATTTAGTTTTAATTGTTCCACATTATATTGCATTTAATTTCTGCATGTCTTAAGTCACATGCTTTTTGGGGTCTTCTTCCTTTATTGGAAAAGCAGCGTGGCGTAGTAGGTCTCTGATAAGCTGAGAGCCGTGTGCCCTGAGTCAGCGATGCGATATTAGTCAACCTGTGTTATGCAATGATCATGTATGTCAGTACAGCGCGAGTCACTCTTCCACAAATAGTGCAGACTTTCACCTGGTTGTTACCTTAGAGCTTTCTGTCCTTTTATTTTCTTGTTTGGGTTTTTGGTTGGTTCGTGTTTTGACATATGTTGTGAGACTCCATCAGATAGACCTTTTAATTTTCTTCATAATTATTCTGTTCCTTGGGAAAGTAAAAAATACAGGCTTATACAGCTGAACTTCCAAATGTCCATGATGCAACAGATAAAACTTTCTCAAATAGTTATAGAAGTTGTCTTTTCTTGTAAATTGCATCATGACTGCTTTGAAATGCAATGGAAATAATTAAAAAGTGGCAAGAGCGTTTGTTGCAAGCCCATCTTTAACATATTAAAGTCACTCCTGAAACAATACTGGCTATGGACAAAAGGTAGTGTTTCAAGAAGAAAATACAGAAGAAAATAAAGAGTTGGCCTGCCACTCCCAACACATGCATGCACAGACTGCCACAACATTTTTGCAGATTGCCCCATGTTGAAATCTCCAGAATGCAAAATAGACACTTGTTTTATTTTCCACATTTGAAGCAGCTAGGTGATGTCAGAGACCCCCTTGTTAAAAATTACTCACTCGAATACCAAGTGGACTCAACAAAAAGGTGAATGCAACTTTGGGCATCACTAATTCATAGACCAATTTACTGCTGGTGGATATGGGGAGATATGGTACCCCTAGCTTTTTCTCTGGGGTTTGCTATTAATATAGGAACATATGTATGAGCATGTGCATGGCAAGGTGGCTTTTTTCCTGTGTGCAGAGCAGATGCACTTTCCCAATGCAATGTGCTGCAGTCTGTGCTCAGAGGTGTAGGACTCCCATAGACAGATTTATCACTGAAAAACAGAAAAAGAAAAAAATCCCTTCCAGTGTAACAGCAAATCTATTCTTAATGATTTTTGTATTAGTATTCAGTGGCTACTGAGGTCTCTTCATGGCCTGATTTAGCTAACTCCTTGTGAGGTTTTGACAAGGTGGGAAAAAATATTTATAGATCTGGAATACTAACAGTGGGCAATAGTTTAATTCCCAACAGCAGAGGTATAAAGGTCTATAACTCACAAGTGGTGAAGCCAGAAGTACTGTAAATCACAAAAATCCTATTACTCACATCTGAGCAGGAACATGCTTTATTAGTGGCTCCTATAAATTTCTGGACTCCATCTCTTACTACTTTAAATACATGAATTAATTTTTACTTTTTTTGTACATGGTTTTGCATATTTGGCTAGTATTGAAGGCAATTTGGCTAGTATTGAAGGCAATGTAAGGAAAACAAATTAGTTACGCCATGGTGAGGCATATCACTCCATGTGTTAGGGTTTGGCTTTTTCTGTGATGTGCCCAAGAAAGATTACCTGTTTCTCCGTTTTCTCATCTCATCCTGAGTTGTTGGGGGTTTTTTGTTTGTTTGTGGAGTTGCTTTTTTGCTTTTTCCCCTGTGGGGACATGAGATCACAGATATTCAGTACGCATTAAGGAACTTAAGGAGATTTTCCACTGACTGCTAAGGGGAATCTGCAGATTAAGAAAACCCTTGAGTTATCTGAGAAAGAGTACATTTTTGTCTTAATACAGCCACCTACTCTATAACTGGGCCTTTATCTCTTTACACGATGCTGTTTTGAAGACATGAACAAGATCCGCAGTTGTGATCCTGCTGTTGCCTTTAGGAGAAGTAAGTGAGCTTGCAGGCCTGGATGGGGTGGCCACTCCCCGTAGATGCAGACCTAGTGTGTTTCCAGCCACATGAACTGTTTCTAGAAGTATAATTTAAAGTTAATTCAGTTCCAGGTCTGGGCTAATGTTTGCACTTGTCTTCTTTTCTGAAACAATACTTCAACCCATATTTGCATCTGCAGAGGCATATAGTATTTTCAATGTTTTAAGTTTAAAAGAAAAGGGGAGGGGGGGAGAAGAAAAATCATGCTGGAATCTTGGACTTTGTGTTTAAAACCAGCCATCTCTTTCTTTCCGTCTCCTTCCCCCTCCCTCATTCAATAGTTTTGGATCCTATGTAAGTGCAACAGACATGACTGATTTAGACAGGAAAAAATGTGGAATGTTTGCTCTATAATTTGCTTTAAAACAAAAACAAAGTGCCAAAAATAATAGTACAATACCCAAGATGATTACCTTTTCAAAAGGATATACTTTCACAGTCATTACTGCATGTGTAAAAACAAAAGGGATTTTTAACAGAACAAACTGGCTGATAGTTTAACATATCCCACACATAATAACTCCTCTGAAATCTTAAAAAATACAGTATAGGTCACATGATACTGCTGAAAACATGCATGTGAACTTTACTGAAGTAGTTATTGAGAGTCCATCTCATATCATCTCACAGTTTTGAGTTGGTGATTCTGACTCCAAATGCTCATATATTACTGTGAACACAATTTTAATTTGATATGCTACTCATTGTAATCACACCCAACTGAAAACAAAGAAACTTACCTGTCAGGTACATAATGGAATATATTACAGTTTCTATAACAGATTCCTGTAACTAACATAAGAGTTTTATAAGTTGCTCATGACTATTTTATCTTTGATATACTGCTATGGTAGTCCCCAAGTAATGGGATAAACACAAATAGGATCTTATAGTCATGAAATATGGCTCTCCAATAACCATTCATGGAAAATGAATCACATTAGCACACAGTACCATATTTCATTATCTTCTGCATGTATTCAGTTGGGTAGAATCTAGATGGAAGCTTTAGAATGCTAAAAAGCAAAAAAAACCCAAAACAAACCCCCCCAAAACCCAACCAACCAACCAACCAAAAAAAAAATAAAAAAAACCAAAATAGTGCAGGAAGGGTATTCACTTCTTAGACCACTACTAACATGACAGGACTTCACGAGTCTACAAGATGAGACAGACTGCACATATCACCAGCTGCATTATAAAAAATCAGGGTTTATTTTCTGTTAGAGAATATAACTTGATTAGAGATTATATTATATAACCAAGACCATAATTAAGATGGACTGAGACAGACACCATTGCTTTTGCTGCCATACAGGAAAAGAGATTCAGATCTGGTGGAGACAGGAGACTGGGATGGAAAAAACTGGGGAAGGTGAGACTGTGGAAGAATAGCAAGTCAGAAAAATGATAAGAATGGTCAACGTGTGCTCCCCTGAAGGTACCTTTCAACCTAGAGGAATTTTGTTTCACTAGCAATGGCGTCCAGCATTGTTGTCATTGTGGGCAGTGTTAGATGTAATCCTGTGCTGTATAAATAAGATGTGGTTCCAGATTTGAGTATAGATCTGTATCCACATTTTCCTAAAACATAAGGAGAGGTGGTGACTGAGTTTCAAACTACAGTATCTCAGGGCTCCAGTTCTTTATTATTCTTTCTCACCAGTGGAGAGTTTTGTGCCACTATTCCCCATGTATAGTACTGTGCAACCAAAATCAATGCTAATTTTTTTCAGCATTATCTTTTAAAAAATTTCTTTTTATACCCTAAATATGTGGCAGCTCTAGTTTCCTCCAATAAGGTAACTGGACATCTTTTTTATTTTAAGTACTACATTGCTGTAAATATTTCGACATCTGCTGCTATTTGAGCCAATTGTACCCGGTAATTTGAGAATGAAGCATGTGAGAACCACAGCGCTGTTTTGAACCAAATCAAAAACTTAGTAGTACAGTGTTTTATACAAATTAAGCTGTGAAGAAAACAGTATTTTTCATTGATAGAGTCAAAGTAGGTAAGATTATATTTTTCCGTAAAAGCTTTGTTAAAACAGACAACATATAAGAAGTATCCTTGCTAATTATCATCAGATCTCCTCTGCCTTGCCTCTCTAATTCCTTTATTTAATAAATGAAACGTGCTTAGTAGATTCTTAGATATATATTTGTTGCTCTTGTTTTCATTGTCCTTATGTCAGGGAATAAGTAAAATACTGAAGGTACCTGTTGGTGAGAGCAGTGTTAGTGGCAGGACCTGACTTTGGAAGCCCTTTTGCGGGCCTTTCGCGCTGCTAAATGCAGGTTCTTTTTAGATATTTCCTACTGTTTGGTGGTTTTGCCTTTTAAAGCTTGTCTGAATTGAGGAAAAGATAGAATTGGTGGTGGTGGCGCTAGGCTGACCCTAATCTAAAAAAAAAAAAAAAAAAAAAAGTGCATGAGAATTGCAAAAAAAATGGCATTTTTTCTTTATTCTTTAAAGTCCATGTTTCTACAAAATATATCTATTTTTCAAGACAGCATAAAAATTGTACTGTGCAGGTAAATAAACAGAGTCTTGATTGAACCTCTTTAACTTCCTATGTATTTAAGAATTGCTTAGTAACTTTCTTATTTGGTTTCCACTGCTACTTGAGATTTTTGACTGCTGTACAGAATCTGGGAACATGTTTTTCTCAGTTAGGAATAAGCAACTGTCACAAGAATAAATATATTCATATCTTACATCAAGGAATTGGTGGGCTATTTTCTGTAACTATTTTTACTGTGATATTTTCTTCTATAATAAGTTTTCTGACAAGTTATTTTTCCCCACAGGAGTAGTAGACTCAGGGAAATTAGAGATGGAAAAGACCTATTAGGTCATCTTGTCAATTTTCCTGCCAAAACAAGATTGCTCCTTGCAAAGAGGGGGTTTTTTCAGTATTTCTGTCTGCCGAGACATATGAAAAGAGTCAGAGTATACATTTTCTGATGTAATAGCAGCAGCGAGCAATGAGGAGCTGCTATTTAAATTCTTTTTCTGGGGCAAGGATGGTCAGAACAAGCTGGAAGGAAATTCAGGGCAGTTCCTTACAAAGAATATTTAACCGTGAAGTAGGAGTAAGGAGTGAGGGTTTTATTAACTTTATCATAAATTACCCACTTTGGGTAATGATATTTGATTATTTTTATTTGCAAAACATGCATTTTGCAAGGTTCTGGCTGCACGTACAAAATGTACACATTGGGCCCCATTCCTCTGGCCATTGCTCACAAACACTGTCCTTACTTCGGAATGTAGCACCACAGATTGCATTGAGGCTAGTCATAGGAGTAGGAACTGTTTGTACAAATAATGATTTTCAGCAATGATTGTATTAGCTGTGGAAAAAAAGTAATGTTGAGAGCTGGGTAGCAAAGATATTTTCTTCTTCTGGGAAACTTTTCATGTAATCAGAAATGTTCCTGTAGCATGGGGGGGGTGGGAAACAACTTTAAAACTTTTCCATCTTGCAAAGAGCGTGGGTGTACTTGTGCACCAGCACAAACATGCAGACCAGCCAACACCCATGGGCTTGGGGCACGTATCCAGCTCTGTGCTATCTTTCAGCAGCCTCATGAAGGCTCTTCCAGATCTCTCCCAGGCTCCTCTTTGGAGCTATGGGAGCTCTTCCATGGCACTTAATTCTTTTTTATGCAAAGCAGGGCAGCTGCAGCAAGAGCAAGTGCCCCCAGTATGGCCCAATTTTACGAGTCTTACATAGGATGCGAGCAACTATCTGAAAGGGAGCTCTGAAGCCAGGTCTTGCATCCCCAGTGAGCACTGTAACCACCTGTGAATTGTTGGCTGTCCTTGATGCTCACAGTTTCACGCTGGGACTCCAAGGCTGTTTTTTCTTAGAAAATCTCATGAGAACTGGTATGTTCCCACAGTGTGTTTCAGCTTCAATGGTCTTACTCCATTTTTTCCATTAAAATCTGTTAACACTGAAACATTTGCCACTAGCTCTATTTCTCCAGACTGCCAACCCATGTCTTGTGCTAATAATACAAAAAAAAGGGTTTTCTAGACATGAAAGCAACCTACATGATACTATTTTGAATACAGAAACTCTGGCCTGTTCAAAAAGGCAAAATCTGCAATACTAAGAGGCATCAAAAGTACCAAGCAGGTCTTTCCTGAAGCTGTCCCTTTCCTCAGGTGGTATTTCTGGGTATTACAGTATGTCAGTTTATATGATTTTTTAGGAGGAAAAGGAGTATTAATTTTGCAGTGACTCGCTGTGCTCTCCTTGCAAGAAGTAACGAAATGATAGATCTGGCTGCTGCACATATAGTTGTCTCTGAAAGGATTCCAACAACAATGTTATAGCTAAACACATCATAACATATTTTTTCCTTATATATTTATCATTACACGATACTTCTAAAACATATTAGGGAAAAATACGTATATCAAACTGAAATCAATTGCTGCACTTCTTCACTATTGTAACCACATTCCTGAGTGTAAATGCTTCTGGTTGCATCCTGCTTACCACCTGCTGTATAAATACTGTACTGCTTTTATTTGCTGACTTTATTTACTCAAGAAGACCAATGCAGTATGACATCATTCACATTATCATTTTTTCAAGTCCTTTTAATAAAACACTTAATTTTTTATTACTGCTTATATTTGTTAATATTAGCTTCTATGGCTTGCAATGGATTTTACACCATAATCTGCACTGTGACATTGAAATATGTGTGCCATAACTCCTTTTGTTTGTCAGGGGGTGTTCTTGGTTGCTTTTTTACAATTTGTAAGTACATGACAATGTTTATGATAATATAAAATTCAGAATGAAGTTCTGTCCAAGTTCCAGATGAATGAGTATCAAAAGACACAGTGTGTAAAATACATTGTAATATTCATCTAAAAGCAGTGGCTGGCTTGGTATGTAAAAAATTCAGGAAACAGTGCAAATACTTAACATATTACTTCTTGGGTATAGCATGTCTCAGAATTGATACCTTATAAAGAAGGTTGTTGAAAAGCAAGAGTTACTAAGTTTTGCCTATGACTTTAACAATAAGGATTTTTTTTTTTTTTTTTTTTTTTTTTTTTAGCTTTTACTCAGGGCTTTTAACCACTTGATATTTTGAAAGAAGTTTTAAATTCTTGTTCTTGTGTTACAGTGCTGCTTTATCAACAGATATGCAGTATCTGCCTCTGGCTGCATATATATTATTCAGTTGCTTTGCCTCTGGGATCTCTTAAAAAGCTGTCTGAAGAAATCCAGCTATAAAAGTAGCCTCATTGCTTGTTTCACTGGTTGGTTTTTAATGCTATTCACCTGCAGGGTCATTTTTAATTCAGTGGGAATTTCTTATCCTTTCATGAAGAAGTGGGAGCTGGTTTGTTCTAAACAGCAATGCTTGAACACATGCACACACATACTCTGGACATAATTGCATTGCCTTCAGCAGTCCAGAGTACTGGGTAACTTAGAATAAATGTGAATCCAGATTTTTGTACTACCAATTCATGAAATTGCTAATGTGCATTTTGATAAAGGGGAAGAAGCTAAGATTTGGTGAAGGGAAAATGGAGGGAAAGGCAGCCCTGTGTCCAGTGAGTTAAAGTGCTAGATCCCGTCATACTAATGTTACAGATTTCATTACTGGTTTTCTAGCAAAAAAAAAAAAAAAAAATTTAAAAAAGGTGGATCTTGCAGTGCAAAGTGGAATGTCATGCAAAAAAAGAAGCGTAGGCTCCAAGGGTCCCAATCTGACAGGCTGACTATGAGGGAGTGTTGGTAATGCAGTTATGAAAAGGGAAGTGCAAGGTCTGTGTTCACTGAAAGAAGCATTTATAGAAGAAATGGTGATGTATAGTGCCATACAGCATGTGCTAGTTTTGTCCTGGTTGTGGAGCCACTTAAACAGCTGTAAAGCCTTTTCTACCATGTTTGAGAGAGATGGGTCAAAACCAGAACAAGTGCAGAAAAAATATGTCTTTTTCTAGTCTCAAAAACAGAAAACTAAGCAGAAATGACTAAAAATGCATGCAGTGGGTAAATGAAGTGGAAAATAAAGAACCATGCAAGACTGAGGTGGGCCAGAGAATATATCGTTATTGACTTAGGATAAATTTAGGCAGAAATTAAGTCAAGTTTTCTGACCATTATAGCACTGAGAGTATTCCAGTAGGGGAGAAGGTGGAGCTGCAGAAGTTTATTAACATACCTCTGGGAGTGCAGGACTAGACATGAATGATGGTGCAGGAAACTGCTTTCCACCTTCTGTTCCCCTCCTTATCTCCTGTAAGAGGAGAGTAAGGCAGAATTGCTGAGGATGGCAGGGACCTCTTGAGATCATCTGGTCCAACCCCCGTGCTCAAGCAGGATCACTTAGATCAAGTCATCCAGGATTGTGTCCAGTCAGGTTTTGAATGCCTCCACAGATGTAGACTCCACTACTTCTCTGGGCAACCATTGCCAGTGCTTGGTCAGCCTTACGATAAAAACGTATTTCCTGATGTTCAGATGGTATCTCCTGTGTTTCAGTTTGTGCTCATTGCCTCTGGTCCTGTCACTGGGCACCAATGAAAAAAGCCTGTCTCTGTCTTCTCTGCACTCTCCTTTCAGGTATTTATATACATTGGTAAGATCTCCCTGAGTCTTCTCTTCTCCAGGCTGCACAGTCCCAGCTCTCTTAACCCTTCTCATAAGACAGATGCTCCAGTCCTTAGCCTTACTGGGCTGGACTCTCTCCAGTATGTCCATGTCTTTCTTGTACTGTGGAGCCCAGAACTGCACCCAGCACTCCAGATGAGGTCTCACCAGTGCTGAGCAGAGGGAAAGGACCACCTTCCTTGACTTGCTGGTGATGCTTTTCGTAATATAGCCCAAGATACACTTGGCCTTCTTTGCTGCAAGTTTGCATCAGCCTGCATGGACATCTTGTCATCCACCAGGACACCAAGGTCCTTCTCAGCAAAGCTGCTTTCCATCTGGTCCTCCCCCAGTGTGTATAGGTTCCTGGGGTTATTCCTCCCCAGATGCAGGATTTTTCAGCATTCTCCCTTGCTAAACTTGATAAGATTCCTCTCAGCCCATTTCTGCAGCCTGTTGAAGTCCTTCTGAGAATTACAGCACAACCATCTGGTGTGTCAGCTACTCCTCTATCATCTGTGAACTTGCTGAGGGTGCGCTCTGTCTCAGTCTCTAGTTCATTGATGAAGATGTTGAACAGTATTGATCCCACTGTCAACCCCTGGGGTACACCACTAGCGACTTGCCTTGAAGTGGACTTTGTGCCATAAATCACAACCCTCTGGGCCTAACCATTGAGCCAGTTTTTAATCCACCTCACTCTCTACTTACCTAACCTGCATTTTATCAGCTTTATTATGGGAGAGAGCGCCAAAGGCTTTACTGCAGTCCAGGTAGACAACTTCCACTCCGCCGTCATCCACCAAGCTGGGGACCTCATTATAGAAGGCTATGAGGTTGATCAAGCATGATTTCCCCTTAAAAAAAATCCATGCTGACTACTTCTGATCACTTGCTTGTGTTTCATGTGTTTGGAAATGCTTTCCAGGAGAATTTTCTCCATCACTTTTCCAGGGACTGAGGTGAGGCTGACCAGCCTTTAGTTCCCTGGATCTTCCTTCTTGCTCTTCTTGGAGATAGGAATGACACTTTCTTCAAGTCTTCAGGAACCTCTCCAGTCTCCATGACTATTAAAAGATAATTGAGAATGGCCTTGCAATGGTATTGGCCAGCTCCCTCAGCACTCATGGGTGCAACCTTTCAGGCCCCATGGACTTATGAATGCCCAGTTTAAGTGCTCCCTAAGCTCATCCTCCTCCACTGAGGGCAAGTCTTCCTTGCTCCAGGCTTTCCCCCTGGTCTCAGGAACAGAGGAGGGAGAAGTGGCAATATTGCAGTACTGTCTTGATCACCTTCGCTGAATTTTGCAGGAGTTCCCCATCAGAGCTTGTACTTAACAGGTGGTGAGGGAAAGGTGTGGGACTAAAGCAGGGGCTTGATACATATTTGTTATCATTTCTTTTCTGTCAAAGAATGTTATTGCACCCCATTGTAGTTAAAACTGATTAAGATGTGTTGTCTTCCTCATTCACTCAAAGTGGTATCTAGAGTAACAGTGAGAAAAGCAAAGCAGGTATGGTCATACTGTGTAAAGGACGTGCCCGGGAGGTAGAAAAGAGGTACCAGGTAGAACATCTGTGCAAGTGGAACAGGCCAGGGGAAACTCCATCAAGGGACATTTGAAAGTTCCTTGTCAAACATGTATAATACTTCCAGGCTTTGCATAGACTTGACTCCAGCTCTGTAAAATCTGACGCACATAAATGTTTGTGTAAGATGAAAACATTATTGGAGCTGTTTTATATTTCAGAACACAGTTTTGGGGTTTGCACGTGGATGTTGTGATCCATGATCTTACATCGTTTCAGGCTTGGCAGTGTTGTAGCAGTAGACCTTTAATTTTCTGCTCGTCATTTATCTTATTTAAGATGTATACCTCAAGGCTCTTAAATTAGTGGGACCCCAGTTCAATTTAAAGCTTAGAACAGAAAGAAGAAAAAAAAAGGGTTTTTTACAACAGTTTCCCTCCCTGAAAAGTTCTAAAGCATGTAAAAAGCAGAAGTTATCTAGTAGTGACATTATTGTGGCCCAGGCGTTTCTGCGGTGAAAAACAGCCTCTGTTGAAACAACACAGCAGTAGTGCCCAACTTGAATTACATGTAGAATTTAGGTTGACAGCGTGGAGTTTAGCTGAGTCATTCAGGGCCAAACCCTGCTTTTCTTGCTAATGCAGGTGGTTCCTATGACTTCAGTGTGACTGTTGATATGATTGAGGTAAATTAAAAAAATGGTCATTTGAAGATAATTCTTTCCTCAACAAACTTGGAAGAGGTACTTTTTCAAAAAAATATTGCTAGATTTTAGTCCAACATTTTACTCATGAGATATTTGTGAAGTGCTGTTGACACTGCATTTGTGAGAGTAGCGTATTTACACGAACAAAAGCAGTGTGAACTGGGTTTGATTACTAAAATTTGCTTCAAGAGCACCTCTTTTCTTTTCAGGGGACTTTCAGATTCAGTATTGGGGAAAAAAAGGGCTGGTGACCAAGAACTTACTTGACCAGTTAACTAAAATATAGGCATGCACTGCAAAAATACAGCATAGTATTTTGCTTTTTAGTGGGTTTGAATTTTACCTAGGTTTTAATCAGTAGGAGTGGTTCCTTAATTTATTCTTAAATCGTCTTGTAAATAACACATTCACCTCAAAGCTCTAGAATCTAAAGTGCAGTTCTGATGATAATGTATTTCCAGACTGAAAAGACAAACTGAATGCTTGAGTATGTGATGTACGGAGAAAGCTAAGTAAAGGTGGTTTCTTCCATATTACTTGGTTCAAGGTGAATACACCATCCTGACCTTATTGCTGCTTTTGCCCAGCACTTCGGAGCTGGACCTGGACAGGATTACAACTGTCTTGCAACCTCACCCATTTCATACTGAGATCAGAAAAAAGCTTTCTTAAGGTGCCATTGCAAATTTGGGTCAGGTGTTTACTTTCCAGAAAACTTCTGTCTTCTGAGAGGAAGACCTGCTGATAAGTTAACCAAACAAGCAGGATAGGTATTCCCTTACCATTATCCTAGTAAGTGTATTTACAAGGTTAGGTTTCTAGCAGAGGAAAGGAAGTTTATCTGGTGTTGATAGTACAGTAGGTTTTTACAGGGAGGTATTGAATTTCAGTATTCCCCTTTCCACCTGCATTATCTTTTACAGATACCAAATGACAATTGTTTGCTGACATTTTACTGAAGACTGAGTGAGAGAGTAAATAGTTGAGGGGAAAAATCCTTGCCTAGAGTAGCCAAAGTGGAAAGGAAAAAAAAAAAAAGCTCTCTTGGAGAGGTGGGGGTGCTAAAAAACAAACATGAAAATTATTCTTGCAATTGAATGTTTTCCCTGATATTTAAAAAATTTAAACCGTTGCAATTTTACCTCATAGCTCATCTTCTGATCCCAGTCTTCTGTTCTTTCACTTGTTTGGTCTTTTGCTGTCATTGTTTCTTTAAAACCTGGGATTTGTGGCCTTATCATATCTCAGGGTCTTACGAGAGAGTATTTTCTTGACTGTGCAGAGGTCTTTCTAGCCTGACAAGGCCAGCTTAAAAGGTCCTGAAATACAAAGGCATTGTCGAGGGTGCAAAAGGCTTCAGAAGATAAACTTTTAAACTCTGTTTTTGTTTTGGTCTGCTACTTTAATTTACCATGGCAAGATGCCTGGGCTCTTCTTTCGCTAAATGTGCAAGTAAAGCTAACTTGGCGTTTGCACGCTGTCTTAAATTTTGGGCTCCGTTTGTCCGCTGCTAGACACCTTACCAGGGCAATGAACTGAGACACAAAGAGAGTGAAACTGCAAATGCTGGCTGCAGAGGGAAGCATTTATCCCATCACAACAGCCCTTTGTTTTTGTGGCATTTGGACTAGGTATCTGGTTAAATGTCTGGATACGTTAGCCATGGACACCTGACTTTCTCAAGGACAAAACTTGGTGAAATCCAAAGGTGTGTTTAAAGCTCTGGCTTGATGCAATAATAAGGCCATGGCTGGCTGCTGCTAGTTAAATCTGTGAAATCCATAGACTAAACTTCTGGTTAAAAAAAGTTTCCCCTCATAAGACTACTTCATCTCTTCTTCCAGTCCTATAGAAACTGACATACCCTATACACTGTACTGTATCTTGATATATGCAGTAACATTTAGTACGGCTGATTTCCAAGGGCAGCTTCATGAAAAGATGCATTGTATTTTAAAAGAAGTCAAGTTAGTACTGAAAATTTGGTCAGAGTAGCAGGGGGATAGAGGTCATCTTCATCTTTCCCAATACTCCCCCTCCCCCCAAAGGCAAAACAGCACAACTGAAAAAGTTGTGCACCACCTGGTTTTTATATTAATATTACTCTTCATGCTGTTCTGTAGCTGTGAGGCCGCAGAGGTCTGCACAGCTCACTGATGCCTGAGGCCTGGCCGCTCCGCAGAGCTTTGGCTCTGTCGCTCCAGCGGGCTGAATCTGAAGTCAGCAGAGGCGACTGCAGTGTCTTGCTGCCAGCAGATGCTGGGTTTCCGCTTTGCTTTCCTGGGAAACAATGAGATTCACGTGCAGGAGTGTAGAGGGGACTTCGTTGCAAGCTGCTGGGTTATGCTGTTAGACAGTGCTTTGGAGAGTGATCCATGATTTTGGGGCTGGGGGGCGGGGGGGGAGCAGAAGATCCCCGAGCATTGCAGCCCTCTGACAAGCATTGTGTACAACCACACTGGGCAGCGAAGCCTGCTCCGTCCTGTTACATGTGGTGTTATTACAGGGCCAAGCATCTCTGTTCTTCAGGATTTAAGTTTTTGCCATGTCACTGTCCGGTTTGTTACTTGAGGTGACTCCCAGGATTGTAGAAAGGAATACTTTCCTGCACGTGATGTCTGCTATTGATTTTGGATGTTGTATAATCTTCCTTTCCCACCGTTCCTGCTGCTCATACAAAAATGTTTCTTGGGGGAGAAGGGGGATCCAGTAAGAGGACAATTTGTTCTGTGAACTGTAGCACGAAGGACAGCTATGTTTTGTCCTAGCTGCCCACAGCAATAACCTGGCTCCCTTCCCCTGTGCTCCTGATGGGCTCTCCCACAGTATACCCAGTTTTCTTTGCACACACCCCAGAGCTGACCCCTGCGTATCCCCCTTTCGTTCCCCCATGTCTTCAGCACCCTTGCATGCTTCCCAGTTGGGTGCGAGGCATCGGGTGCTGCAGGGTCCTCTGGTTGATGACTCACAGATGCAGACGGGCATGCAGAAAAATGCTGCTGGGAGCTGCTGTGGGTGTCCCTGCTGTGGAGGCACGACCAGACTCTCCTCCTGCTCTCCTTCCATCCTTGGCTTTCTGGACATTTATGGGAACCTGATATCTTTGCAAGTCCTACCTTCCCCCACTCCTGTCAAACATAGTTCAGGCCAGCATATGGGTTCAAAACTGGGAGGAGAGGCAGATGGACAGAGAGCATAATCATTCAAGCTTATTCTTCCGCAGAACTCAAGCTTGCAATGCTAAATTTGCAGAGTAACTGGTGTTATGTTTGTGCGTAAGGGGTTAGATTAATCATTAATGGGGGAATGGGGGTTCGTGTTCTTCCACTCAAGTTATTTTGCTGGGCTGTGCACATTGTCTCTGCCTCTTATGGTCTGTTCTCAGATGATGGCAGGCAGCAGCACTGTGCAGGGCCCTTTCACCTTGAAAAGAACACAGGGGGCTGCACTAGGGTTCCCCTTGGCTCCTTTCCAATTTTGTTTCTGCAAAGCTGGACACCTATGAAATTTCCATTACATCAATATAGTAGTTGTTGCAGCAAAACACAGATCATTCAGCAGTGTTACAGAATTTGTTTGCACTGCCTTTTTTTCTTTCTTTTTTCTTTTTTTTTTTTTTTTGGTTGAAAAAATAAGCAAGCTGCATGGAAAGGGTGAACATATACCCAGGAAATAGTTTGCTGATAACATAGGAGCCTTCATGTCTGCTGGGTGGTGCCCTACGTTTTCTTAACAAAGAAGTGAGTGTTAGTTCTTCAAATAAAAGTTACTTTTTGCACTCACGTAACTGAGGCTGAGAATTTCCAAGATGAAAAACTTGGCTTTTTATTTATTTTTCATTTTTTTTTAAATGGGGCATAATTTGAGTGGGATCTCCTCTCCCTCCCACAAACCTTTACCCCCCACATTGCCCTCCCCACCTTATGAGGATTACAGTATCCCAAAAACTCTTTAGCACTGTGAGCAAAGGAAACAGAAATGGCTTTGCATTATGAACTGAACAAAGATTAAGTTATTGGCGGCCTTGAAATAGCTCTTTCTCAACTTCCATTCCCATGAGGTTATCCACATAAAGTTGCTGTTTAGTACAGGGTCAGCGTGATGAAATTTATTTGTTGAGTCTCTTCGGTGCCAAAGCTTTTGCCAACAATCTGATCTACCTGATAGTGGTACTATTTCAGAAATGTCCAGTCAGTAAAAGAAATGCAGTGTCTGTGGAGTTTCAAAGACAGCAGTAATAAGTGGGATCAGAGCAAAGAAATCAAAACAAAAATGCCTCTCTCCTTTTAATAAAATAAATACATGTAATAATTACTTAGACCATTTACAACCTATGGAAAAGTAGACAATATTACTTTTTCATTTCACATGCCGCCCCTGCCCCTAAGCATGTAGAATCTTTTTTATATGGCTCCATCGGTGTACTGTATTGGATGTGCTTGTGTCAACTGCTATTAAAAAAATTAACCGTTTGCTGGCCCTTTCAGATAAAAATTGATAGTGTCAGATTAAATTGCAGGGGGGAGGGTATGGGACCAAAGGTTTAAGATAGTGTGGACTGTGGATTTCGCACATGGTGTCCATTTTGTTTCCTTTTGTTTTATTACATTTAAAGACCTCTCTGCCCAAACATTAGCTATACCAAAAAAACCCACAATACAGTATATCTACATAAATTATACATGAAGTAAATGTTTAGGAGAAGTCTTGCCATTTTAAGTACATATGTTGTAAAACTATATATGCTTTTACTTAGTCTCCAAACTGCAGGGGAAGGTTGTCTTTCATTTTATTTTTCAAAACCTTTAATTACCAACATCAAATGAAATTATGATCATCTCCTCTTTGTTTAGTCATCTGTGAAATGAGTTTATGGCAATGGTTTCCTCTAAGTCAGTACCACATCAAAACCCTAGTATGTATGGGAGTAGTGAGACTGTGTTAACTACAGGCAATGCAATTTCCCATCTTGCATTTTATAAGGAATATTTATACAGGTATAGGGATACCAGGAGAAGCTTTCCGCTCATCAGCCTGCCTTTATTTTGCTGCAGACTAACATGAAACCTCAGGAAGAGTCCATCATACCCCTGCCCACCTCTGCAGCTTGGCATGAATCACCTCAAGATGACTGAAAACCCCCTTTGCAATAGTCTCACTGCTCTGACCTCTGCTGTCCTACAGCTACTCTAAGGTAATGTGATTTGATCATCATGCTTTCTGCTTACACGCAAGTATTAGCCAAAACCTTTTAAAAAAAAAAAAAAAGATATTAAGAAATAGCTTTCATGTTCTCAGATTCATGAAATACAGCATTTGCAATGCAAAGGCCTGTTTTCATTTGTTGTATTGCAAAATAAATGTCTGGCAGGAAGCGAAGTTAGCCGTCTGTGGTTTCAAATCTCTACATGCCCAGTGTGGTACACTGACCGATAACACGACAGCTTCTTGGCCACCTCAGCTGGTCAGTGTGCTCTAGCCTATACGGAGGGAGGGTTTTACCTGTCGGTCCACCTTTGCACCAAGGGCTGCTTCTTCACGATGGCCTGTTGCAGTCAGGCTGCTGCAGCAATCCTGCAAGACAGAGCCACTGTCCTGCGGGAGTCTCACAGCAGTAGCAGGGAACATAATTGCATTTACTGAAGCTTAGCATTACCCCTTACTTGGTGAGCATGGGTCCTGCCTGGAAGGCATGCCTCTCCCTTTTTCCCTCTGGTTTTGGCTACAGGGGATTTTCTTACATTTGAAAGTGTCAGAATGGCCTTGGAGGCTTTTTGCTCTGAGATGGTGTTTGCTAAAGATAGTACAAAACACATTTAACTGCTAGTACTTTACGTCTCACTTCTTAGAAAGAGCAACTGTATGGCAGGACTTTCTTTAGGCTCAAGCAAGGTAGGCACTAGTTTAAGGAAGCTCATAAAGGCAGCAAAATCACAGTGGTGATGAGTTGCTCCCTGTCCTTATTGAATGGTGGAGGTCCATGCAAGAGAACGAGCTGCCTGGCCTTGGTCGTGGGTAGCCACGTGTCCCAGCTGCTGGTGCATCCAGTCTTAGTTGTGCCTTGAGATATTTCTGCCCTGATTCTTTCTTCACCCATAGGATGGCAAAATTTGGTGTTGCCTACACAGCTGAGAAGCTTGCAGCTGCCCTTTTGTAAGGCTGCACATGTTCAGGCAGCAGATTTTGAAAATAAGGTGGAGAATCTAAGTGTGTCAAGTGCCTGTAAGGTGTACTGTAACTTTGTTTAAGACAGGTTAGGGTTGAGGGTGGGCCTCATAGTCACGGTTCATGCCAGGACTGTTTGTCATAGTAGCAGTGCAAGGAACAAGTACAGTGTTGTCAGTATTATTTTAGGAATTTCATCAAGGGCCATATGCTGACTCAGTCACAAGTGGATGATATGGATGTCTTTTCAGTTCTACTCTCACAGAAGTTGTTCTCACTCCCTCTTTTCACCTATTTTACCCTATATTCCTTTTATATGCTATCCACTGTGCTCTGATTATATTCTAAATGATTTTTTTCTCCTTCTGTAATGTCTTGATTGTCCCATTTTTTGTACGTACTTTTGATTGTAATTAGAATCCAATAACATTTTATTCAAACTAGTGGTGTCAGAGGGTTTGAAAAATGTGCATGATTAATTAATTCACACGTCCCTTATTCAAAGACACACATGTCAAGTGCCAAAATTTAAAAAAAATCAGGATTTCAGGAAATTTTGGGATTTCAGATTTCTGTATTTTAGCAGTTAATATCAGAGTAAGACAGCAATAAATGATTATAAAGCTTCTGTTAGTCAGTCTCAGAGTGGACACCAGTAGTTCAAATACATCGTCGAACCCTTCACCCCTTTGTCTTAATGATAGATTGCTTGCTATTTTCTCCTAAAGCTTTATTTAACCTATTGTGTGTTATGTTTCCTGTGCCAAATCCTCTAGGTCTATTTTCATAATTTACATGATAAGGTAAACAGTATTTGTCTGCTGAGGAAGGTTAAATTGCCTGCCACTTGCTTTATGTCTTATCTGTTACTTCAAATAAGATAGAGGCAGATTCAGCAGATGAATAGTATCAGAAATTTATTTTTGTGGAATGCATATTGCTGGAGTTTTAAAACAAATAGACATAAAATAGTCTTGAGTGAAGGCTATTGATTTTAACTGTTTAATTCTCTGACTTCTACTGTCCTTTTTGTAAAGGCCCCTGCAAACAGGCGCACGTTGCCCAGCATCGTGGGCTTGTGCTGAGCCAGTGCTCCAGTGCACCTTACGGTGAAGCATATCTGACAGGTTAGGGGCTTCCCAGTGAGCACCCTTGTCCACCCTGGGCGATGAAACCCAGGGAAACAGCGATAGACCTGAGGTGGCCCTGGGGAATATAGGGGGAAAGGTGATCTCTTCTGAAACTTGGCTGTAGGCTTCAAAGGCAGCCCAGGCACAAACAAGCTGGCCCCATGGGGCCAGGCATGCTTGGGGATTCACAGCCACCCCACCTGCACAGGCAGGAGGTCAGTGGCTGCTGCTTCCCGGACCTGCTCTGGCTTGTCAGATTCTTCCAAGGCAGACAGAGAGCAGCCCCAGTCTTGCTACTGGGAACCGGGGTCCAGGCAGCACCCGTGTCACCTTAGAGAGCTGCACAGAGAGGCCATGCCACATGCAGAGCAAACCTCTGAGAGTCTGAAAGATGGGCTGAGGCTGGTGTCAGCCAGGTTGATCTTTGGTGAATTTGACTGGGTTCATATTCCCTGGAGGTGGAAAGGCAGAGACAGTGTATACCACCAGATGGATAAGCTTTAGTATTAAACAACAGCTATACAGCTGGAGTATGTTTCTCAGTAGAGGTATAAACTCTATGAAACTGCAGCCCTCCAGAAGGGAAAGTGCGAGGTGGAGGGTGATTTGTTATTTCATAGCTCAGTGCACTTCGATGGGCAGCAAACCAGTGTGGAGAACTGTGCCACTAGTACGCAAAAGGGGAATAAGCTGGAAAAACAGATGTAGGTAACTCTTAACTGTATGTGCTTTCCCCTCCATGCTCAAGCACCTCCCTAGAATGATATTACTTTAAAAAAAGGCTTGTTGAATACTGCAAGTCCAGGTATTATGGTGTGGTGACATTTCTCCTTGGAACGGGCTAAAGAGTTTTGCATCTAGTACAAAATAAACACACTGAATTTTGTGTTCATAGGACAGTATATAACATTGTCTGGATTTTTCCATCTTCTTAAAACTGATAAGCAGAATTAGTTCAGGAGGATATTGTGCACTTTTCCCATTGAAAGGTTTGACCTGGGTACCTAGGGGGAAGAGAAAATTGGGCAATGAGACAGGATGAGAATTTGAAAACCAGAAAGCAACATGTTGGGTTATTCAAGTCGGAATCAAACAAATGGTAGTTACCAACCAACTCCAAGTACAGCAATGAAGGGCTAAATTTCATTAAAAACAAAATGAACCAAAAAACCCCATGCAGCTGTCTGTTGATAATTGATCATTTCAAGGCTGCAGTTTCAAAATATTTAAGAGAGCTTTGCCCTTGTCCTGGCAAAAATCAGGTTTTTACTTTGTTGGTATATATCTTACACTGATTTATTGCATGGCAATTGCTGTAGCTTGGCATGTATATAGCTGAAGGCCATGTTTAGAATTATAGTGTTTAAATGTTTTTGTTTTAATTAATTTTGTGTTAAAATCATTTAGTGCTAGTTGGCCTGGATGCCTTTGCAAAAGAAGACTTCATTTCTCCTTGTGATAATTCCTGGTAAAAGAATGGTTAGATAAATAAACAACCACAACAACAACAACCAAAAAAAAAAAAAAAAAAAGGCAAGCACCAGCCAAGTTTTCATACTGGCATTCCTTTCTAAGTTCTCATCATCTTCAGACATCCCCTCAAGCCCTGCCATGGTACTGTTGATTTTGTATTATGAGAACAAGACAAGTGCCTGGAGGTGCTGCAGATACCATAGCTGGATTAAGGAAGCCTGCAAATTGGGGCAGCAATTTCCATTAAAAGTGTTTTAATTACCACATGGATCATGCCAAGAAACTATTGCAAAATACGGATAGTTTGATTTGTTTCATGTCTCCAGGGTGTGTTGTAAAATGGGATTCTGGGATTATTACCTTTAAAAAAGAGTAACTGTCACAGACAGACTAACACAGGATGCTTGCAGTGCCAGTGGTATTCTGCTAGGCCAAGAAAAAAATGGCTGGTGGGCCCTTAAAACAGTCTCTTGTATTTTATTTTAGCAGAGGGACTTTCTTCTCGTTTGCCAATTTTCTTCTCCTGCAGAAGCCCCTTTTTTGGAATATTTGCTATAGCAAGATGCAGCCACCTTCTGAGGTGTCCCATGTTTCGCTGCCTTACTTTATAAGAAAAGTAGAATACATGACACTTTTAAGGGGAGGTGGTCTCCACCCTGAACCAAAGACTGAAGAAACATGCGTATCAGCAGGGAGGAAGCTGAGATTTCCCAGAAACCGAACCCTGTATATTGTCTCCTCCTCCACTATATTGTGGTGGGCAAATACAGCTGGGAAGCTGAGGTATTTTCTAAATTGCATCTTTAAAACTTTTATTGTTCAAAACAGGACTTCATGGAGACATCTGCCTCTCTTACCATTCGATGAGTCATGGCTCTGTGGTGTTGGTTTTTTTCAGTGTGAGAATTTTGATTTATCAAGATTTTTGACCCTGTCACAGAACATTCAAAATGCCAGGGATGTAAATTTAAGGACTATTTTGTCAGGGTTTTGTCATTTAGCCATAAGTTGGGTCTTGTTAAAAGGTTTTAAATGCTTCACATCTGCTGTGCCACAGCAGAGGAAAAAAGAACCATGTCTGGAGTACAAAGTGCAGTTATAGTCAGAAAAGTGACTATGTGAAAATGGCATGTTCTTAATCAACAGATCTGTTCCCTATGTGTATTACCACTTTCATATGCATGTTTCACTGGCGAGAGTAAGTCTGTCATTACTTTTCAATCCTTTTGCCAGTGGAGTGCCAGCAGAGCTATGGGGAGCAAACTATATGCTATCCTGTCTCTCACGTCGTAAATGGAGTCATTAGTGAAATACCAGTTGCAAAATCTTTATTATTGGTGATGGGGAGGATGCATGAGCCAGCCTAACTTCCTGAGACATGGCTGACAGCGTAATACTGGTTAACCTTGCTTCCGTCTCCATTCCCCCACACACGCCTAAAAAGAAACAAAACAAAACAAACCCCAGCCCAAAACCAAGCACATGTACTATCTTTTTGGTTTCAAACTGAATAAATTTGATCTGGAAGTCATTGAGAAGCAGTAAACATGAAACCCTACTGTGACATATTTACGGAGTGATATATTCAGCAGATGACCGCACTTAAATAAAATAAGTTCAAAGACCAGTAATCAAAAACAAATATGGTCAGTCCATCTTCCAAAAAAAAAAGATAGCTGAAACTAGCATTTCTTGGGTTGGATGGATACTGGTATATGAATGGTAGCAAACAGACAATAAGCTTGTACGACTGAGTAGGAAGTGGAAAAATTAGCATTAGAAGAACAAAAACCTTACATGAACAAAAAGCCTGAAGCAAAATTTATCTGTTGGCTTTCATTGTTCATGTTATTACTGTCCTAGGAAAACTAAGAAGAGAGCCTCTCCTCTTTTCTCCTCCTTGGGCTGCTTTAAGAGTTTGTAGCACAGTAGTGAACAAATCATAGTGCCATAATTCAGCCCTAGTGCTTTTCCACTGCTGCAAATGGCCAGCCCAGCTGAGGCTGCAAAATCATTTTCATAAGGCATTTTTCTCATCTGCATACTTCTGAACTGCTCTGTCTCACCGGGTAGGGTGAGTGGGTACACATTTCCGCAATCCCAAAGGTAAGTAGATGCACTCTGTTTTGGGCTGTCTGCAATTACCGATGTCAGGTAAGGATTTAGTCCCTTGCATTCTTGTGAACTGTGAGCTGTATCAGAGGTGACGTGTAGGAGGGTGAAAATTATATCTCTGGAACTTTCCAAGTGAATTTCCACATGTGGAAAGGCTGGAAGAAGCTGTAAATTGGAGAAACTTACATTCACTTAAGCCCTTTTAAACTTTCTTCTAAATCCATTTCTATATCCTATTAGGTGATAAAATTTGAAAGCCTCTTTCCTATGCTGACATGCTACTAGTTTATCAACTAGTGTATTTTGAAGTGAGTGGGGAAGGAGGAAGAAATTAACTAGCAATTTTGATTAATAACTTTCATCTTTCTTGCTTTAGAAATTATTACTCTTCAGGTGCCATGTGTTCTTTCCTACAATATTTCACTTGCACTTGTTCTGTTTTCTTCCTGGGATGGGGGTCTCAGTGGAAAGTACTATGTCATGTAAATAATATACACATGACAGTCTATTATTTTCTATGGTTATTAATCCCTGTGGAGTTGAGAGCTTTCTGGTTTGCCTTAATGTAAAATCCATAAGCATGTTCCCATACAGAAAAACTTTCAAACTTAGATTTCATAAAGCTTAGAAAAGATCTTCCCTGAGATTGCCTGAGAAATTTTAAGAATCTTAAAAACCTGCTGATACACTTTGAGATGCAGATTAGGATTCAGACAGGCTTAACTTTTTAGCTCTGTATACAGTACTCACACATATTTAAAAAATACTTAAACCCCTGCTGTTCCTAAGTTTGTTGTGTGTTAATGAAGGCTTGAAGAAATCAATTTTAATTGTAGATGGCACCAAAACAGTTGTCCCTCTCAGGAACAGGGAAATATCAAGGTAGAGAATTGGAATCAAGCCATGATGGAGTACTAAAGAGTTGTTCCCAAGGCCTCCTATCTGTACATAAGCAATGCCCAATTCCTGCCTCCTTTACCATATATCCATACTAAATTCTTCACAAAGCTGCTAAGTTAGAAATGTATGCGTATGTACAGTCAGAGTTCATCTGGACTTCGGATTTTTCTGAGAAGAGGTCTAAGTCACACCTATTTTACTGTACAAGCACAAAATCGGATTTTCAAAGCATTGTAATTAGGCAAAATCAGAATAAAATGGCACTGATGAAAGCACTGTGCTGGGGACTGTTTCCACCCCAGGTTTCTACTTTCTAGCTGCTTCTAGAAAATCTCACTGTTCTAAAACAGAAAAGAGCTTTTTCCTTTTTCCTAGGGTGGATTTTTCCTTTCCCCTATACTTCATCTCCCTTTATTTTTACAATGGCTGAACTGTTCAGGCTAAAAAAAAATTTAAAAGTAATCATCTGCAGCCAGAGGCTCAGAAAATATAATCCTAAGTGATAGCTGTCTGAGAAATCTATCATTGTCTGAAAGCAAAAGCTGTGCTATTGACTTCCGTAATCATTCTTGAAGCAGTTCCCTTTTCTGCAGGGAATACTTTAAGAATCATAAAGTTTGTAACAATCATTATTAGATAAGTTTGACAATATCTCCCTGAAAGAAATAACTCAGGAGAAGTAAAATGAGAAGCCTGTAAAGCAGAAAACTAAACAGCCCACTTAATGGTCACTCAAAAAAACAAAATGACTTCCATAAGGTTGAACAGGAAAAACCAGTAAGTATGCAGGGTGTCCAACATTTTTACTTCAAATACATATGATGTCCCATAATGTCTTAATAATTCCTTTGCAAGCAAATAGATGATTGTTGGGAGGCCCGGATTCCCTTACGTGTCTCCTGTCCCATGTAGCCCCAAGCCCTATATTCCCCACAGCTAGGGAGGAGTGGGCAAAGTGGTGCAAACCTGGTGGTCCCTTTGGAGCTCAGCAACCTCATTCCATTAATCCCAAAGAAGCAGTTAATTTAGACAGTGAAATAGGCATCAGACACTCACAACAACTCTCCTGTTCCCCTGCAGGCTATCCCTGAGGCAGTGGCAGTCTCTCTTGTCACGTTCTCCTGTGTCCGACACACAGGTAAACCAGCTCAGGTCTATTGTAGCATCAGGACTTGACAGGCTGCCCTGAACACATTTACCAATCTCTTCAATACCACATCTACACCATGCTGAATCCAACTCCAGAAAATAAGCTGGAAAGCTGAACACAGAACACATTGTCAAAACTGCAGAACCGGGGGACAAATGCCCGAGTGCAAGAAGCATCCCAGAAATAACTGGGAAAGCCATTTCCAAGCTGCCGGCAGTGGTCTTTGTAAACACTGGACTTTGCATCCCTGAGTTTCACAAAGATCACACAGTAGCCAACACCGCAGTAAATCTTAAAGACCAAATAAATGTGTGGTTTACCTCCCAAGGTCTCTCCCCTAGTCTTATTATCACCAACAATGGGACCAGTGTTATAAAAACAGTCAATGTTGGCTAAGCCACTTGAATGCCATTAAGAAAAATGTCTCCCTCCCTGGATTACAACCTAAAAGCTTTGGAGGATTTGACTGTTTATTTATTTTTATTAAAATTGTGGTAAAATTATAAATGGCCCTTATGGTAGCAGTAGTTCCTATGTGATAACATGTAAGCCATTAGCTCTGAACAAACAAACAAAAAGATTAAAAAAAAGTTTTTTAGAAGAGTATGTACTGTTCTTGTCAATCAGGCAAATGTTTGAGTTGGTTTTGGTTTTTGTTTGCTTTTACACTTTAACCTCTCTGATGAGGAGGAAGATGGAAAATACTGGCGTGACACCTGCTCCGATGTAAGTGTACATGCCCTGCCCATGGACACGTATTCACATTTCTATTGGCAGAAACAGTATGAATTCTGCACTGACCTTCTGGAATTTTGTAATTTTCTTCTTAGCGGCAGCATGAGATCTTGAGGAAAGCCCCACTGGGGAATATTTTTCCCTGTTCTTCCCTCCTTTTTCTACTTCTGACACCATCTGGTAAATTGGAATTTGGTATTTTTGTGTAGCCACTCCTCTCACACTCTCGCTTCATACTCTCAATTTTTTGATTCCAACATTCCCGTACTCAGTGCTCTCCAATGCTCATGCAAGCAGACTGGAATTATTCTTTTTTTATTGGGTTACTAAGCTCACCACTGAGGATGTTTACCAAGGAAGGAAAGCCTGACATGAACCTAACAGATGAATAGAGAACTGGTCCCAGCTTTTTTAAGAGAGTCTGGAGGGGTTTATATTCCAGAATTTCATCTCTGGTGAACAATGCACTGAGCTTTAATTGATTCCTGCACAGTGTCTTTGACTGATGAAAGGGACACCTCCCAAAGAAAAGCAGCCATCAAAAGTTTCACATATGTATGCACAAATGGCCTTGGAACGATTGCAGCGAGACTTCAGATCCTGCCCCAATTCCATGTTGAACTCCAATTAACTGTTTTACCAAATCCCATCTCTCATTATAATCATGACATCAGTCAGCTACACCCTGATTAATATTCCTTACCTCAAAATGTATCTGAAAGGTTTTTGAGTAATACAGGGAAAAAGTCAAGTCTCATTCTCAAGTAATATTGAAATCCTTTATTGGTGAGTTAAAACAAATTGACAGAAGGCTAACTTTTAGGGTTGCAGTGGATGCCTTCTTGCTGAACTGGACAGAAAGGAATTACCTTTTATTCATGCTTAATTTTTTTTTTAGATGAAAGGTAAAGGCTTAATAAATATGTTTCATCTCTGCTGTGTTATAGCTAGGTACCCTTAAGAGTGTGGTCTGAGTAACATGTATTACAGCATCTTCTGATCCACCCCCTCACTGGTTTAGATTTCTAGTTTTTATTTTAATTTGTTTATTCTTGTAAGGAGACGAGAATTAAGTAACTGGTCTGTCTGTACCTGCCAGTCTTCAGATCTCTCTGCTTCCTGCTCTCCCCCATCCTTTACACTTCTGCCACACTTTTGGTCATTCAACTCTTGGTTGTGTCCAGTCAGGCTTGGCAGGGAAATAGACATCTCAAAGATGGGGCTGTCTGTGCAGATTTCTGAGCATGATCAGCTGAGCTGGGTAGCAGGGCCCTGAAGGAAGGCACAGTGAGGGTGAAGCAGGAGGAGCAGGTGTTGTGGCCTCTGTCTGTCAAGGCTTTCAGACCCTGGTATTGCTCTGGACAAGCAGCAGGACATGTCATCTCTGATGGATAGGAGACACCGTCTAGGATGTCAGTGACAAAATGGGAGGGAAGTGGGTTAATGCAAGGGGAAAATTTTCAGGGGACAAAAGGGACACATTTGTAGGACACAGGTTTCATTAGTTCAGCTGTACGAGAATGACTTTAAAGTATCTCTTAAATTGACATGGGTCCTAAGTACTTCAAATAACTCTTTTTTTCCCAAGATATTAAATTGCTGGTTTTGTCTTTATGTACAGATATCTTTCTTTTAATTAATTTCCCTTTGCCCATATGAAGGTTATTAATGTAATCGAGTACTTTTGCTCAGTAGTTCCATCTCAGAGGTATGTATTTTGCTGTCACCATGAAAAACAGTAGAATTCAAAACAGATCAAGTTCTTCAGGATTATATTTTTAAAAAGATAACATGCTTTTCATTTTAAGAATGAAACACACATGCCAAAATGACATTTTAAAAGCAGCTAGTGTAAAGTTTGGGAAACAGGTCAGGTTGACAACTTGGGAAAATAACGTAAGCTGTAAGCAAGCAGTTTTCACCATGTTGATACATCAGTACGTCTCAATAAGTGGAAATCCAAGAAGTAGCACATCCACTGCGATTCATTCAAACCCTCCCCTTTCTGGTAATATTACCAAGAAGAAACAAAACAAAATCATGTAGCACAGTTAGATTTGTGATGTCAGGAGCGCTGTAATATGTCGTCTCAGGAACAATGTGATTACCTGTCTTTGTAGCAGCCAATCAGCAATTACCACTTGGCTATTATTTTTGGCCACTAAAACTGATTCATATTCATTCCCTGCAGACAGAAGTCTTTACAACGGATTCTGTTAATACTTTGTTAATTTGACTATGTCTTTATTCTTCAAACCTACAATAAAATGAAGAGATTTTAATCCAGGACAAATTTTCATGGTGCTGTTATACTTAAGTTAATGATTTTACACTCTGGATGTGAGAAAGTTATTGTCAGTTGTGAACCTGTGTCTCATACTGATAAGCAGTTATTCACCCAGTGTTAGTTTACCAGAATGGCTGGACCTGATGGAGTAACGTATAAAAATTCAAGAATCTGGTGTTCACTTTGCTGCAGAAATTTGTTTCTCCACCTGAACGTTTCAGAACTTCCTGTCATTTCTAGTAATGATAAAATGGTAACCTTTTTCTTCTTTCCTTTTTGGCACTAGTCTTAATGATTTTCCTTTCTTGTATGATATGAAGTATTTTATGCAGTGAAATTTTTTGTTTAAATACCTTGAACTGCATCTTTGCTCTATTTCCTAATTTAGCCATGGTACAAGTTACTCAACTTGTAAAAAAAGAAACTCCCTACCTGCAAGTGCCTTTTTTTAACTGACTGTACTAATTTTAAGATTCAGTTCTGACCATACTTAAAAATCTCAGTGTTCCAAATGGCTACCAGAAAGCAGCCCAAGTTGTAAAAAGAGACTAGTTATGAAAAGATGGGTCATACTTGGGGTATCCAGTTCAAAGCATTCTCAAAGAAGCAGGGGTTTTGGAAGGTATTGTCCCTCAGAAATTTTCCAGCCTCTTCAAATCAAGCATAAGACACTAGCTTCTTTTGAAAATTAAACCAATGTTTCCAGTTGAAGCTAGAAGTAAACTTCCCAAAAAGTTCACAAAGAGCTGGTACTTGTGAGATTTGTTTTGCTGGATGTTGCAGGGTCAGGATATTCTATCTGCTCATAAGCATCAGAATATTGGGCCTTTTTTCCAAAGTAAGTTATGAATTCCAAGCTTTTGACTTTTTTGTTTGTTTGTTAATCTTCATGTGAGGTGATTGAGAGATTAGACTGCATTTTACTGCAAGAAAAAAATGTATCATTCATAAGATAGTTACTTTCAGAGTAGATATGTCAACCTTATTGCTAAAGCCCTATCTTAATGTAGTGGAGTGCTGTTTTATTCTGTGCGGCGTGATTGTATGGTGTTTATTCAATCCCTGTGTCCACATGAGTTTGACGCTAATCAGCTGTAATTGCATAATTTACAGATGATTACTGAGAAATCCTCTACGGGTCTAGCAAAGACCTTCTGCGTTGCTGGGCTCTGTACTTTCAGGTCATCATTCTTGCGGTCCTCAGTCTTTCACAATCCCATCAGTTTGGCAAATCCCCAAAACGTATTTAGTCATGAACTCATTACTGATACAACAGGCAACACAGTGCATGAAACACCATGCTGCCCACAGCATTCCTAAATAATATGTTCTGGAATGCTTATCTTAAATTCCATCTTCTTATTACTTTGGCACATTTAAATAAGTGGACTTGTCAACAAACAACAATCAGAAGCAATGGGCAACGTTTCATTCAAGTTATGTCATTGTCCTGAGATTTCATCGTCCATATGTGAAAAGCATTCCATTCCTGGGAAATAAGAAATACGGGAAAAAATAGTGCATATTTATTGGTATTTGACAGCAGTTCATGTGTTTGATGACTAAAGGAGGCAGTGATACCAATCTAACACAGCAGCATTATGGTAGTCAAGACCAGTAGCTTCTACCCCATCCATCACCAATGAGTCACTGTCTGATCCTATCCAAATTGCCGCTTGCCACCAAGAGAATCCTTTGACCCCAATTTTTGTGCAAAACCAGCCAGAGATGGCCATCCAGAATTCCCGAAGCAAAAATTAAGAAGCCCTTGTAAGAAGTATGTTTATGATGTCTCTGTGATTCCTTGCATCCTTTTGTAAAGTGTAGAAAACAATCTTTACTTACGTAAGCATTTTGGAACTTGCTTTGTTCATTGGAAGTTACTGAAAGTGCGTGTCTGTAATAAGGACCAATGTGCTCTTCAAATACATTGCTAAATGAGTACTGAAAGAGGGCTAATTTTCTTTGTGTGTGAAAAGCAGCAGAAATGTATATTGGAAACTGTGATTGTGACATTTTTATATGGTTTAGAGATTTAAAGTATTTGGTGAGATTAATGATCTAAGATTTAAAGTGAGCCTTCACAGTATTTCATGCTTTAGGAAGGAGCTATTCCAGTCATAGGATCTGTGTGGGGGAAGAGTGTGGGAAGGGCTGTGTGCATAACTGAGGGCCTTCTGAAAAGAGCAAGAGCTCTGTCTTGGTTTACACATTTTTAAAGAACACAGTGTGGTTTTAGGGTTTTGTTTTTAAATCCGTATAAGAACTCCTACTCTGGGCACTGGGAAAGGCACATAGAAGAGTTAAATATGACATTGAACATTGTATGGTGAAAGAGAAGGCATGAGTGGGTAGTAGATAAGGTAGAAGCAATACTGCTGATTGTGTGTGATGTGGAGTGTCATCAGTTATGAGATAAATAAATAAAATGGGCACTCTGTGAGCTATCCCTCTATTTCTGTCACTAGGAGTTATCTCTAAGTGCAAAAATATTAGAATCAGGAACTATTCTGGTATATCCAAATAGGTGCTCTATCCTGATACATCCAAATACACTCTTCCAAAACAAAAAAATAGTGTAATTAAATATTTTACTGTTAGCATGGTGCTATTGCCACTCAGAGAGGCAATCTCCTGCTTTGTCTTGGATTTTAAGTGTTTCTGCATTGCTGTACTTCTCTTACTTGAGACTTTGCTTCCAAGTGATAGCAAATTTGCTGCAGTGAATCTCTATTTATGGCCAGTCAGTCCACTGCTGAAAGGAAGATTGACATTTTCAGCTATGCTGGGTATTTCCCATTGTAACAGCCTACTGTTTCCATAGAAATCCTTCAAAGTGTTTTAATAGAATGTGAGTAAAAAAGGAGTTTTGTTGACACATTTATTCTGCCAGGTTTTTAACAATCTGATTAATGTCTCCTCAATATTCACTTCTTTAAAAAAAAAAACCAAACACAAAAATGCAGAAAACATGCATGCTGTTTCCATGGCACTTTCACTATCCATTTCCAGGCCCCTTGAATTCGTTTCTCCCTTCTCTTTTTTTCCTCCCCACCTCCCCTTACCCTATCATCATTCTGTCCCTGAAAGCCCTTTTCTACATAAAATCAGCACTAGCAAATCTACAGTGGTGACAGAAAGACCTTAAATCAGACACTGAGCATTTTATGATTCATCAGAAACTCTCTATGCCTCTGTATCAAGTTACTTACTAAATGGTGGCTGTGTTATGGGCAGAGCGAGATGTGAGTAACCCATGCCACGCATTATCAGAACTTTTGGAGCCCGCTGGAGATACCCACGTTGAGCTGAATACATTTTGTTTTAAGGGGGTGTTGATTTAAATGTTGGATGATTCACTGCCTCCTGCTGTCTCCTGCAGTGTGGGCATAATACTCGTACATTTGAATGCAGTGCTTTTTAATCGCTTTCATTTAATGTCCATCCTCCTCCTCTTTGCCACCGCACGATACCAGTTACCTTGTGAAATGTTCCAGCTACTCCGCTTCATACTCACTCCTTATCAGGCTCCAAAGTTGTATTCCAGCCTTCCAAGGAGTCATAATTCTAGCTTTCAGCATCTTTGTTATTCCTGCAAGATATTATTACATATAACTGTGTGAATCCTTCTCATGCCTCGCCTGCGTTTGCTCAGTTCACACAAAAAAGGATTAGTTGTCTGTTAAGTATGAACAGAAATAGATAATGCTGGCAATGACACATGTTAACCTGTTTTATAATTAAGTTTTCTGACATCTGGAAATAAGTTTTTGGTGAGTCTGATGATGATCAATAGACTTTTTTAAAGCAGTCAACAGACCTATTTGTTCACGACAGCAACAAAATTATTCTAAGCGACTTCTAAGTGTTTGTTCATAAACCTGAAAGATAATTTGAGTTCTTCTAGCACAGACTGAGTGGGTTCTCATTTTTTTTTGTACCCATTATGTAAATTGAAAGACTTCAAGTTAGTAACCTGCTAAGCAGAAATTCCTTAATCTGCCAGGCCCTACAATGTCCCTAGTCAGTGAAGCAGGAGATTCCTTAACTAAGCATGTATCTGCTTATCTTTTTTAAACAAAATGCTTTTCTCATTTCTGACTGCCTCCAATCATTGTGCATTTTACACATCTTGACAGAAGTTTCTGGGTGTCTCAGTACAGGCATTTAGCGTCTCTTTAGATGTCTACTGTAAGTCCTGGGTCATATCCCCCAGCATTTTGCAAATGTCTTAGACAACAGTGTACATCTAAAATGACACTAGATTCCTATACTTAGGCACCTGAATCCCATCCCTTATTACTTTTTAGCCAACATAAAGCTTCCCTCACTAAACACTTTGTAAAGTAGATAAATATAGGGCTCCTTCACTGCATCTTCAAATGACTTGTGGTATGAAGCTACCTCTGGTACTTGGATTCCACTTCCACTGGAGAGAATAAGACCCTTTTTATAGTATGCGTGTCACTGGATCACAAATGCTTTGGATCCTGGACACTTCTTTGACTATCCTGTATTATTTTCAGTGTTATCAGAATGAATTGGTGTAATTAGAATATAAACCCTTCTGGCCACAGAGATTGGCTTCTGCCTATCAGTTGCTAAATTCTGTTCGGTGTATGTCAGAGACCAAAACTGCAGCTGATACCCAGCAATGAGAAGCACTCTGCACATGTCCCTGGAAAGACAGGATTTTAATGTCCTTCTGTCACTTAAGTAAGGTGTAGCTATTGCCAGGGGAATTCCATGGTATTGCCAGATACCGTGCAGTCATTGTCTAAATAGCACCTTCATAGCACTCATTTAGGGTTTTCTCCATATGGCTTGCTTTGGGTGCTCAGCGGTAGCGAGTAAATGTATGGACTGCTTTTTAGTTGCAGGTAAACTAGGCAAATAGATTTATGGGGAAACTGAGAGAAAGCAGAAAGTAGGAAAGCCTGAAAAAACTTGGAGGCAAATTGAGAGTAGAAAGTCAATGGAGGAGACTGACAGCAGATGCAGTTCTGGAGAAAGACCAATGCACTGTGGTTTCTTAGCAAGCCAATCCAGCAAATCTATGCAGCCATTACATTAAGAAAACTGGGGAACAAATTAGTAGGTGAAAGATAAGATATTGAACCTCTGTTCCTGTTAAAGTAGTTGTTGCCCATTTAAATACTAAACAACACAATTTTGTCTTGTACATGAACCCAAGCATGCAGCCTTTTTAAAGCTCTGATATCACAAAAAAATGCTCAATGAATGGGAGCAAGTGAATGGTATAGCACAGTATGGGTTATGGGAGCTTTCAAAAACCCATTTAGGGTCTTCTGAGTTGTCTTACAGTTATTCTGCTGCTAAATTTTTTTGCTTAGGGGATAGAAACAGCTCATTAAATTAAATGCAGCTTCTTCAAGATGTGACAGAACGTAATGAAGTTAATAATGATTTGGATTAAGGAAATTTTGATACTGATATTTTTGCTCTGACTGTTGGCATATACTGAATGACTGGATAATTCCTTTGCAATGAATAATGGATCATTTTGTCTAGCATACTGTAACATTATGCAAATTCATCATGCACAGCAGCAGTACAAACTTCACTATTCCCTCTTGTTACATCTGGCCTGTGCTGAAATAGGGAGTGTTGAATTCAGAGAAGGGGGAAGCGGGTTGTCCAGAGTTGCAGGTTTTTATAACAGCTTTGCCATTAAAAGCATGTCTAAACACAGAAGTTGTATGACTTTTTGTCAGATTTTCTGCATTCAGTCAGATCAGCGTGGTGTGTGAGTTCTGCCTGCCTTTTGTTGTTTAAGCAAAATTAAGCTCATGTTCAGCATCAATGTGCAAAGTTGCTTCAGCTGAACTACAAGCACAATGGAAGTTACACAAGTCTAATGTCTCCTAACACATCCTGTGAATCTGAATATGCCATGAATTCTCCTATGCCTCAGTTCATATTGCTGCAGAACTTACATTATAATGCTTACCAGTGGCATCATTACTGGAAAGTGTTTTTATATTCTCAAGTGAAAACACACAATAGCAATGTGGAGGATTGTTGAATTGTACAAAAATATTGGGAGTGGAGAGCATACTGATTTATCTGTGTTGCCTGGGGAAATATGATTTTGCACAATTTCAAATGATCTGTCCAGAAATGAATAGAAAGAAAAAAGCCTGTCCCCAAAAAGCCTGCAGATGAAGGCTGTAATTCAGAAGCTCTGAGGAATATCAGTAGTGAGTATACTGTGAAAGTGCAAAATTCTCAGGCCTCTTCTCTCCTATTCACAGTGTGGGAACTCATGCTCAGTGGAAGCTATTCCCCACAGAAAGGGAGAAGAATGGATCCAGCCACTAACTGGGATAATTAGATCCTTCCCTACACTACTTTATTGACTTACACATTTGACTGACCACATAAATAAGTTTTGCCAAATATGAAAAAATTACTTTGCCTATGGATTTGATGGTTAGCTAAACCATGCTGACTATAAGGTAAAAGCAGCATAGACATTTTCATCACAAAGTTCTCTGAGGGTCTCGCATGGAACAACTGTTATCTGGGGTGTGCAGCACCCTGTCACCCAAATCCAAGTATGCACTGGAGGTGCAGCACCTTCAAACACAGGCAGATAGGCGTGTTAAGTATGTCATCTTTGTACAACACTGAGAATGCTGATGCTACAGCTCTATTAGCTGAGTTGAGGACTCAGCACCTAGGAGGAATATAGGGAAAAAAGTATTTGGGGAGGGAAGAACAGAAGAGAGGGCAAGAAGATGGGAGCTGGGCAGTTGTACTGTTCTCTGAAGGAAAGGATACTTGTGTTTGCACAGAACAGGTCGATAGTTGATTTGCAAATTCATCATTCTCTGGTTTCTTCTCAAACAGCACAGTAAGAGCTCAATTACATATTGACAGGTGTAAGTTTACTGGAAGGGATGGAAGTGCAGAAGGAGATTTCTGTTCCTCAGAAACCATAGCTGTAAAGAGGTACCTGTCCTTGTGCTACCAGTGCTTTCTTCAAGGAGTGGCAAGTACTGCCAGGGGCTTACTGGATGGTCAGGGACCAAGATCCTTGCTGCTAGGAGCTAAGTGGAAGGAAAGAGTTTGTGAAGTGGCCAGTAAACTTTGTTCTTGAAATAATACTTAAATGAGAGCTGTTCATTGAAATGCAGGCTCTCCTGCCTCTCTGGGAATTACGGGTGTCTCTTCCTACACTAGGCAGTGCTAGAATGGCTTCTGGGGAGGAGGAGAAGGCTGTCTCTTCAAAGTGTCATCATACATCCCCAAAGGCCACTACCTCTTCAGAGACACTACCTGAAAGTATCCCCCAAGGGATTTATTGCTTTCAGATACTATTGCTCACACAATGCATTTAACCCCGCTATTCAACACAGCTCTGCTCCTTACTATATAGGATTAAGTCCTTATCAAGCTTTATGTACTACAATGGGCCAAGACTATTTTAGGAACCTTTTCCCTTGTGTTGAATTCCAGGCTCTATACAAGCCTCAGTCTGGGCACAGGAACTGCTCATCTATGGCCTTTTCTGACTGCAAACCAGTTTCATACTCTTAACACTTGTTATTGTCTCTTTTCCCTTCTGAGATCACTATAACCTAATACTAGACATTGCTGTAAGCAGTTATATTAATTAGGTCTGGCATAAAGAGCAGCACAAGCTACAGCAGATTATATTCTCCACATTTATTGTATGTTACTGCAGATACATTAGCTTTCCGCTCTTAGTACCAAATACATACGTGTTTTGCTTGCACCTCCTTTTTTGCTTTGCTTGCCCTGAAGTGGCTGATTTATGTGTTTTTAAATAGTTGGTGTAAACAAATGCAGTACATGAGACCTTTGCAGTACTTGTGAAACCCCTCCTAAGTCCATCTGTCCTTTGCAATTGTTCCGAGCCACAGAAAGGAGTGCGTGCATGTGCTTGTGTGTGTAGATATAACTATATATTATAGCTTAATAATAATCAAGCCTACACTTTTCCCATTAATTCGTACTGGAAACATCTCAGTTTTAAATGTCATAGTTTCAATACAGGGATTTTTTTACCTTTTCACTAAAAATGAAAAATGAAAAAAGAAGGTATCATGCAAAGTTGCACAGTTTGCTGAAGAAATCTTAAGTAGGTGTCATAAGGGAATGCGCTGCTGCTTGAACTGAGTTAACTTATGAGAAGGATAGGAAAATAAACAAGGACTGCCAATGGGGCACTACTCCTTTTTCTTTTGCAGTAACTCGTGATATCAAAATACCAGAACAAATTTCTTCTTAATGCCCCAATCCTCCCCTCCTCCCCCTCCAGATGTGCCCCCCATCCCAGCAATAATACATAAAGCAAGGTTTTTAGGTATGTATAATTCAACAAGTGAGCAAACTTCTCTTTATAGTGTGACAGCTGGACTTGTTTGGAAAACAGGGAAAACTTTTCATTGGGATATTTCCTGGTTTCTTTCTGAAATTCATAATTTAAATATCAAAGCCTCTTCAGTATTTCAAATACTTGAATCAGTTGCAACTGTGATGAAATGTTTATTGAAAATGTGGGCCTTTTTCCCACTGAAATTTTACTCCTGATGAAAAGGATTTGCACTTTTTTCATCAGATCTAATGCCATTTTATTTAAAATTAAATGAAACAGCAAATTCATGACTACTTGATGGATTGTTAAACATTATTTCATAGGTTGTCTTAACTGGTTGGGATTTTGAAGTCTGGGGGGAGGGGTTGTGTGTGTGTGTGTGTGTGTGTTTTCACTATGATGATTGTAAACCCCTGTTTAGGCCATGCCTTAATACAGCTTGTGGCATTTTGGGGATGAGATCTGAGCACCATTTGAATTAATACACATATTGTCATTGCTATGGATGAGACAGCATGCCTAAATAAATTCTTCTACAACTAAGTTATACTGTTCCAAAGGTGTCGTTTAATGTTCCTGTGTGATACTATAGTATTATTGGTTCTTTACCACCTAAGGAGTGCCATTTCGGTACTTATATATGAATTCATTTGCAGTTTTACTTCCTGTATGTTCAAAGATGTGATGTGCAAGGTCTGTGTGAGCCACAGTTTTTGATAATAATGTAGGACAACTCCACTGAAATATTCTAATGTGTTTGTGGAGAGAGTTTCTTGACATTTCTTTATGTCTAAATAGCATGCAATGAATTACAGTTGTTTTTCCCTCAAGATAAATGATGGAAGTGCAAATAACAATGTTGGGAATTGTTTCAATCAGGCATTTACAGTATCTTCTCTCTTCTGCACATCTCTTGTTAATGGGATTTTAGTGATACTTCTTGTTTCAGTTTTCCTGACATAATGCTGTAATTGAATGAAGCTTGGAAATGCAGAGGGAGCATTACAAGAATTATAGAAATAACTAAAGAGGTGAGGACAGAAAAGGGAAAGAACACTGTAAAGTCTCTAAAGGGGAAAAAAAAAATCCATGTTCAGGTTGATTTTTAAAGTGAGTTATTCATCTGTTCTTAATTTATCCACACTAATACAACCTGCCCTATTCAGCTCATCATCTCCTGATGAATAATACATGAATAAATATTGCTACCTGTATACTCTGTGAATGCAAAAGTAGTTTATAATTCCACAGAAAGGTTTTATTAATAGTACAGTGTTAACCACCTTGGTTTGAGTCATAATTAATTGTTACTGTATGTTTGTGAAACCCAAGGGAATGAAGACAAGAGGAGGCAGAAGACGGGGAAAAAAAAACACCCTGGAGTTAGTTGCATTAAAGGAATAAATTCTTTTCAGTCTGAGCAGGAAGCTGGTAATACTTGTTAATATAGTCATTCTTTAAAATAGTCTTTCAGATGATTCAGAAATCTTCATTGTGCTCTAGCTATTAACAGAAACCACCTGAATTTCTGGACGGAAGTCCAGTGGAAAGAGAGTTGTGATATCCGGAAGCCGCTGTAATGGCATGCTAAGTTTTCCATTGATTGGTTTCAGCCCTCATATTCCCTTTTCATTTTTAAAATATAGTATTAAGGAGGGGTTGGGGGCAAGTTTGACATCTTACCTATTTGTTGCTTCACCACCTATTAAAGAGAAGTATATCACTTAGTTTAAAAAAAAAGTAAATCTAATCAGTAACATTAAGTTGTATGATACACACATTAACCTTGTGCTTCATGCTGTCTCCAAAAAGCCTGCATAGAAAGGTGGTAGAGCAGATCACTAACAGGACCTGGAGTGAAACCTGAATATGCAAAATATCACCCAAAGTCCCTGTATTCCTTCATCAGTGTGCAAACTTTGTGGGTGATAAAATCCAGGGGAGCTCTGGCAGCAAAGCAGAGGGAATTCTCCTCTGAGTATAGCTGCATGGATTGGGCAGGGGAAAAATCCTGATAAACAGTGGAAAGCACCAGTAAATAAATATCAATTTAATGCTCTGAACTCCTCTGAACCCTGACAGTGGCAATTCATTCCCAAAGAATACCTATTTGTCATTCCACCCACTGCTGTGCTATAGCCGACACTGAAAACATATTAGGAAAGTGTATGTAATGTTCAAGGCATCTTCAGGCTCTTTCAGATGTAGGAAAATCCAGACTGGGTTGCTCAACCACCTTTTCTACCAAAACACCAGCTGGAGAGAAGCTCCTAATTATTTGGAACTCAGTGTGCTAGTATGAGCTTGAACAGATGAAGACTACACCGAGCCAAATTGCCCTTTCACACCACCTTTACGCTGGTATAACATCACCCATTTAAACACCATTAAGCGACAGATGAGTGGGTCTGCATATCTGCACGTAGTGTGCAGAAGGAAATGAAAACTTTAAAGTGTTCTGTAGGAACTGTAGTGGGCAGGGGATGGAGGAGGAAACACAAAATACAAGGTGGTCGAAAAACCAAAAGCAAGCAGTTCATGGGGGAGGAGGAAGGCGGCTCACGGGGGAACAGAGCTCGCATGTTGAGACCTCTGTGCATGGTGTGCTTTTCTCACTATCATGCCTGTAGTATGCAGCAAACACAGAAAAACGCTGTCAGTATTTGTGATCTGTGAGTTATCATTCCTGTACTGTGTGATGTCCAGGTTAAGCTGCGTTAGCACTGAACGTGCATACCATAAGTAATAACGTTCATTCAGGAAGCTGCAGAGGTTTTGGCAGCCACTTCAAAATTAACACAGATACTTGGAGGTTTAAGGGGTACGGACATATTTTGTTCTCTGTGAGAACAACACTCCACCCTATTATCTCTTGACGTAAATTGATTCTTGTGAGAATTTTCATGGAATCTATTTAAGGAAATAGGAATTTAAAAAATGAATCTTTCATGAATTGTAAAGCTGCTGGTTTCACTTTTCCTTTAGCTCACTCTGGCACGGAATTGGCTGGATTGTACTGCTTCACTATTTAGATTCATGTAGCTCTAGGCAATATCTCAGGCAGAGAATCTATATATCAGCCCTGAAACCACTGATAATAATGTTGTTAACGTGACTTATCAGTCTTTATATTTTCAGCAAGAAAAGCTGACAGAATCAGACCACTTCATTAGCAGAACTCAACTGTGAGCCTCTGAAATGTAAATTAAATCTCTCCTTGCTGCCTTTATCTGGCTCTCCAAGCTACAGAGGGAGCGTTATCAAACCATTTCTTTACACTGCAGAGTAGCATCACTCTTTGGAAGATCTCCAGCAGATGCTGAAACAAGCCCTTTGGGGGTGGCTCTCCACAGCTCTTCCTGCTTTCTTCTTAGTGACATGGAGTCAGAAGAGGGGACTGTGCATAGGCAAAGTTTGGTTTGCCTCCAGGCAAAAGCCTTTAAGCTCCCTAAGAAGAAGTTGTCTCTTCTCTAAGATGCCTGGGAATGAAAGCCCTAGTTTAATCAAGCTGCTTTTTAAATCCCTACCCTATCAGTGGGAAGCTAAAAGAATAGGCAGCGAATGGTAGACTACTGTTTTTTTCAGGCACTGTAAGCAAATAAATAAAAATTCAGATATCTGTAATTTAGAATACATCCTCAGCACTATAAACCTGCTAGCATTATTCAGTATACTTGTTGATTTACATAGGAACAGTATAGACAATGCACTGAATATGCTATTCAGAGCTTAGAGTTGCACATGTGGAGAACTTAAAGCCCCCATGTATGCCAAGAAAAAAATGTTGTTATACATAGGACTACAAGGAAGCTTGTATTATCAACCAGGCACTAGCATGTCATGTATTTCAGTTTGTAAAACTGGCATTTTTAATAAAAGATGTCAGTTTAATTTAGAGCTTAAGCAGAGGACATAGGCAAATATTTTCCAATTCATTAGGCCACAGGCCCAAAGCATGGAAATAAATTCTTCTGATGAGTCCTGTCACCACATTGTAATTCCAACACTGCCATTTTCTGAAATTAAGCAGACCCATGCCACCCTTTGCTCTACTAATGTAGCTCCAAATGCTTCCTGAGAGTTTCCCAGAGCTGGCTGTGAGGCTGCATCACAGTGGGAGCAGTTACACAGGAGGCGCATGAGGAACACAAGGGGTGTTTTGCCCTGAGTAACTGGTTTAAGATAAGTTACGAGCTCATGAATCGGGAAAACAAGCTATTTTCAGTTCATGCTCTCTGCCAGGTTCTCTTTTTGATGCCCACTCATACAAACATAATTATTCTGTGTTTATAGCACTGGAACAAGAGCAGGGTTTGAGAATCTGAATGTAAGCTGTGGAAACTGCCTCAATGTAAAGATGAGAAAAGAAGAAAGTCACAAAATAAGTGCTGCAGCTTCTGTGTGTTTAGGAGGGAGGAGTTCTATCATGTGCTGCCTGTTGGAGGGGTTTCCCTTCTTTATTGTGCCAACTGGCAAACCTCTTACAGAAACTTCTGTGTCAGTTTTCAATATTACTACCAAAAATCAGTTGGCTGTTGTAATCCTTTTGTTTAGATAATTGAGATCCACTGTAGAACAAAAGATTTACGTCATCTGCAAAAGTATGCCAGTTTGTAGAAAGTGCATGGAGTTTGATTTTTTTGTTATTGTTGACATTTTCCTTTCAGCCATTCATATTTATAAAGGAGCAAAATCTCTTGGTGCAGTGTGCCTGGTGATTGCATTTGGGTTAGACATTTAGAAACAAATACTACTAAGCTATAGCACTGTTGCTAATTGTAGATGAAGGTTGTCTCATGTGGTGTGAACTGGTCACAGCGGTGGGCACATACCTTCTGCATTTTTCCTCTGTTTTTATGAAACAATACATTATGAATTGGAGAACATTTTGTTTAGCATAAATTGTGCAAAAAATGGCTCACCTAAGTGAAATGGAGCATGCAGCTTAACCACAAAGATTAAAAATATTTTTTCTGTTTTTCAGATCTGGCTAATAATTGTACAATGAATGGTGTCTTTGTTTCAGCCTCTTATAGATATAATGTGTGCATGCAGGTATTTGGGGAAAATTTCTCTGCTCTCCAGAGACCCCACCTGTAGTGCTGCATTCAGCTCTGGGGTCCCCAGCACAAGAAAGACATGGACCTGTTGGAGCAGGTCCAGAGGAGGACCTCGAAAATTATAGAGGGATGGGACACCTCTCCTACAAAGAAAGGCTGAGAGAGTTGGGGCTGTTCAGCCTGGAGAAGAGAAGGCTCGGGGGGGACCTTACTGGGGTATTTTCAATATATAAAGAGGGCTTATAAGAAAGACAGAGAGAATTTTTACCAAGGCCTGTAGTGACAGGACAATGGGCAGTGGTTTTAAACTCAAAGAAGGTAGATCTAGACTGGACATAAAGAAGGAGTTTTTTACAATGAGGGTGGTGAGACACTGGAACAGGTTGCTCAGAGAAGCTATGGATGCCCCAGTCATTGTAAGTGTTCAACGTCAGGTTGGGTGGGGCTTTGAGCAACCTGGTCTAGTGATAGAGTACCTCTGCGTGGCAGGGAGGTTGGTCTAGATGATGTTTAAAGGTCCCTTCCAACCCAAACCATTCTGTGATTCTATGAAAATTAGACTTTTCTTTCATTTATTTCTGCTAAGATACTGGGTCCAAAGGGAAAACCATGTGACCCAAAACTGGGTACAGTTGTCCTCCCTTCTGCTGCCCAGCTGCCTTGGCCTCAATGTGAGTTCAGTCATTTTCTAGTAATGTTGATAGAAATGGTCTTCATTTCATATTAAGAGAGGAACTTTATTAAAGTGGAAATAAGAAATTATGATGCAACAATGGAAGTGTCCTGGAGAGTGAATTTGGAATTAATCTTCCAGTGAGTTTATACTGTGCCCATAAAAAATAGCACTATATACACAAATTTTTCAGTTATTGTGTTTAGCAACTAATAATAAAAAAGATTTTGCAAAAATCTGAAAATTAAAGTGTATGTTTCATGTAATTCTTTCCTATGCTGGGGAAATGAAAGTAAGCTTATCTGTAAAAGTATTGTTTCCCACTATCTTTTAATGAAAACTTAGATCTGGTTGCTGATCAAAATTTTCAGATCAACAGTGCTAAGTGCTAAGTACTAAGCTCATACTTCTTCCTAAAATACTAGAAGTTCTTTCTTTATTGAGGGAGATTTTTTTCTAAGGGTTTGTTAGAAGAGTTTTTTAATTTGCTCCATGATTTCAGTGCCATGATAATGGAAACATAAGTAACATGGCTGTGGTTCCAGTAGTTGCCACTGCTATGTTAAATAATACAGTTACCATCTTCATAAGTATTGTAAGTTCTTTTCTGGCATAGATCTAAATAGCACTACACCCCTAGATCCTTCAGACAGGATCGAAATTACAATAAATGGGATTATATTAACTAACCTACAGTAGAAGAGTTACTGAATTTTACACTACTCAATCTAATACTATTATTATTATTTTCCTGTTGATTCAGAAATAATTCACTATGGCTGCTGGTTAGCAGGATTCTTATGTCTATGCCTGATGCTTGTCATCAATCCTTATTAAAATCAGTGAAAGTATGCAAATTCTTAATGCTCTATACTTTGAAATATTTTCCTGAGTCAGACCTATAAACCTTAAAGCAGTGGAAGTATTTTCACTGACACTAGTAAGAACTGGATAGGAATATAAGGTACAATAATAACCATATTTTTCCTGTAAGTGGTACGTAGGGGACCCATACTTGTCTTAACCATGTGTATGTGAACTGAACATGCCTATATTTTTTGTTCTATTCAACTCTTTTGCAGAAGTGTTGGTGTAGCTGTGCTAATATATTTTTTTGTGGGAACAGTTCAAGGAAGATCTTCTTTAATTGTTCCCTCTTAGAGCAATAAATAGGTACTTCCATCTTGGAGCAAGGAATGTCTGGTTTTGGTTGGTTATATTTTTCTATCCCCCGGCCAACATACAACCTCAAATATGCATATGCATTATGTATAGTGATTAGGGTTTACTTAGTAGAAAGCATGAGTTATATATTCAGTTTTGCCACAAAAGAAAAGTCCTTTCTTCCAAAGGAATGTCCACATTTCCGCTATGCCGATCTGGTTAAAGGGCACATGATTTCCTGTAATTTACGTGTTTTGTTGTGTTTTTTTTTTCTTTCATCTTTTTTTTGATAGTTTCTAGAAAAGCTTTTCTATTTTCTAATTTTAAATACTTCCTGGGATAAACTAATGGGATGCAAGAAGGAAGTTTGTCTTATTCAGTAGCCAAAAATAAACATAATTGGAAGCTTGTGGAAGGACATCTTATTGGTCTGGGTCTGGATCTGCATTTGTAGTTGTTGTTGATGTGGTGGTGTCTCCTGCAGTGTCAGGCAAGTAGGTGGAATGGGGCAGGTGGTGTAGCTAATTGCCTTAGTGTTTATCATATCTTGCATGAGGTTTTTTATATCAAGACACAGGATGAATAGATCATTAGGAGTTTGGCAAGAGTGTTTTGTGGGAAGAGTAGCCTAGAAGGAATACCGCTGTAATAAGCACAGCATAAAATCTAAAGATAAGCAGAAGAGGGAGCTTACAATGGCAAAACACTCTATTTGTATCAGCTTAAACTTCTGAACTCATAGTTTGGAGAACTGGAGCAATAGTTATTATCTGTCTGGGATCTGCCTGGGTCTCTGAAATCTTGTACCCGCAGTCTGTGTGCAGACAGAAATGTCATTGCTTTTCATCTAGCAGACAGCAGAATGGACATTTTAGGCCACCATATTTAGCTTGCTTGATTATGTTCACTAAGGTGATTTCCCACCATGTGATGTGAAGTGGTTGGTCATTTCAAATCCTTTTTAACCTCCTCTCACTGTCACTAATAATGAAGAGGTGATTCGCTCATTTTGAGGACTTTATCTTCAAAAGATTTTGTATATTTTGAAGTAATTTCTCAGCTCTATTTTTATGTCTTTCGTTGAGCAGTATAGAAGGACCCAACCCAGATGTCTGCTAGAAATCATCTGCTGGATGTTACAGATGCATTCGGGAATCCCAAGCATAGCAAGATCTGGCAGAACTTAACTGCAGAGCTCCCTCCCTCCCTCCCCTAGGTGCCCATGCACACGCCCCCCATCAGCCTCCACCAAATATCTGTTTGTGCCACAGTTTGGCAGCACATACTCATTCCACAATTTCTGCTAGCAATGTACTGTTTAAGCATTCTTCTAATGGCTGGCTTATGGCATTTTTATGCAAGTCGCTGTACGTCTGTGATTCTAAAGAAGGACATTGCTTCGTTCGGGCTTATTTCTCTCTAAAGAACATTCCTAATAAATTCTGGTTAAGACCTTCACTAGCAATTCCTTCCCTACTCAGGAAATCTTACATTGTGCTGGCATGAGTGTTGTTTTGTTTGGGTTTGGGTTTTTTTGGGTTGGTTTTTTTTTTAGCTTTTTAGTTACTTATTACTTACGGTGAGCATTCTTGCTCTGTTATCACACACAGTACAGTTTACAACAGTGAATGCGATTAGTCCCAATATTTATAAAAACGAGCTTCTGAAGTACTTGTTCATTCAGTTTTAAGGTTACATGGGCAGAACATGAACTATCATACAGTTGGGCTGAATATCATATCCACTGAACTGCTGATTATTCTAAATGTTTAGGAAGTACATGTCTATGTGATCTCTAGATCTCTGCTCCTTCTCCCTCTTTCTTCTTTCTACAGCCAGCAATTCGCCTCTCTTGGTTTTGTTTTTGATTAATCATTTCTTTTGAAGACCTAAGTTTGGACTCCCCTTTTTTCTTTCTTTCTTTCTTTTTTTTTTTTTTAATCTTAGCTTTTGTGCTTTTGACACAGATATTCTATTTATAGCCATCTACTTAATTTCATATTATTTTAATGAAACCCATCTTACACAGCTTCACAGGAGTATCCAGCATTTATGACATTTTGACTTACTGAGTCCATGAACAGTAACAGAGGTAGTAGAACAATCACAGCCCCAATGAAAAAAACTGGAAATAGGAGTGAAAATGTGCAACGAACTGAACAACTGATTGTCCCCTGATCCCCTGCCCCTGACCTGAGCATCAGGAGAGGCACAGCTAATCCAGAATTGCAGTTGAACAAATAATCTGTGGAAGATAAAAAGCAGTCCTTTGAAGTTATAAAATATAACTTATGTTCTCTTGTTTTCCTTTTTTGGCTGTCTTGGAGGCAATTCTTCTCTCAGTTCATTGGAAATGGCTACTCTGCATATTTTGGTATAGGAATTACTGGCAACTATGTCTTGCATAGTTATTTAACTGGAGAAAAAGGTTAACTGAGCAATTGAATGTAATAAAATTCTCCAGTGATAGTAAACACAATGGTCCATAGACCCAACTAAGAGGAAGAATTGACCTTAGAAAGCAGTTTTACAGTGCCGGCATGAAAGTGTGGTCTAGCAAACACTGACTGGGCTCTGCTTCTCATCTTCAGAGGAGCAGAAACAATGAAGCATCGTGTTATCTGGTGTGAAAATACTATAATCCAATTTAACTTTGAATAGTATGATCCTAGTGAACAGATGTCAGGTCAGATCAATTTGAGACCAAAAATTGTTTCACAAGCCCACCTCAAAATGTTAAAGCTGCCTTTGCCCTCACAAGGGTATTTTGAGGATTAATGTCCTGTCAGCACTTTGAAAATGTAAAGTGCTAAGTATATATTATTATAACCCTTTCCATTTATTACTTTTATTGATGGTCTCGTGGTTTCCATGACGCTATGTTGATTTGCACAGGATTTTCCTGCAGTGTGCATTTCATCTCGTGAAGAGTAAAAAAACAAATAGTTCTTTTTAGGCCTTGTGCCTTGTTGGATATCCTCCAGTTACTGGGGGACTTGTTTATGACCCA
>JANHGO010005625.1:0-22736 GCA_024606505.1 Aquila spilogaster
GCCCGGCGTGACGCGGCGGGCGGTGGCCCCGAGCCGCTCGCTCCGCCCCCTCCGCGGGTCACGTGCGGCGGGGCAGTGGCGCGTAGGGTGGAGTGCGGGGCGGCTGGCGCGGCGCGGGGCTGTAATCCCGCGCGCTATGGCTTCGGTGCCGCCCGTACCTACGGCGCTGCCTGCGGCCGTGCCGGACTCATATAGCCACGTGCTGGCGGAGCTGGAGCGCCTAGACCCGCTGCTGTCCGCGCTGCGGCTGGACTCCGCTCGGCTGAAGGTGTATGATGGGCGCTTTGCTTTTCATTTTAATTTATTCGCATCGTTTCCTTGCGTGGGTTGTTACTCTAAGCTCCAAGCGTTATCGTGTTCCTCTTGGTGTGTGCGTGCCGGAGATGAGGAAGCGAAGGCAGAACCTTGCTGTGCGTGTGTTTTGCAGTATCGTTGTAGGGTGAAAAACACGACTTGAGCTCGTTCCTGTTTTTTGCGGTTCGATTCAGTCTCTAAGAACGGTATTGTAGTTGTCTGTTGTCTGTGCTGTCACTTTTCCACGAGCAGCACACAAAGTTAGCGAGTGGTGGGCTGTTTAAAGATAGAACTGTAATACAAACACGAGGTACCACTTTTAGCTCTTGCCATGGTTCTGCATTGTGGCCTTTCCTCTTGCAGTGCACGTGCATCACTGTGTCGAGGAGGTGGCTGGCTCTCGGTACCTCAGGAGGAGGGCTGAACCTTATCCAGAAGGATGGTTGGAAGCAGAGGCTCTTCCTTACTCATAAGGTATGGGGAAAATGTCCTGCCCAAAATCATCTGGGGGAAGCAGGGCTGGGGGAGATGTGCATTCAGCTTGTTGAGTTGTCTAAATGAGGTGAGGTTTCAGACTGCTGTGTTGTAAAAAAAAAAAAAAAAAGGTTGTGGTGCTGGGCTGTCACCACAGTGTGCAGTGTAACAGTTTGCATGGGGTTTGAAAGAGATTAACAGTAGCCTCAAAGTCACCTGAATGCATAAGAGTTAGAGAGAAACCCTTCGACGTGACACCGGAGCAGCTGACAAGTACATAACATTGATGTCTGGGTACCAAAACATGAACTCTGGGTAAGCAAAGAAAAAGCAAGCTAGCATGCTTTTTTTTTCTGAAAGAAATCAAAAAAGGGGATTTCTGTTTCTACAGCTGGACACCATTTCCTGGGAGCCCCTGTTGTTCCCACTGTAACATGGATGCAGCCATCTTTTAAGGTTATGGATGTCTTGTGTAGTTCTGGTAAAGCAGTGCCCATAGTTACAAGGATGGGGGACTGCTTTCTGAGTTTCCAGATTGGCGGATGGTCTGTGGCTGGTTCTCTTGATCCAGTCATGCTGTTGGCTGCCTCTTTTTAGAGAAAACTTAGTGTGTGCAGACAGAATTTAAACAAACAAAAGCACCTGTATCGCACCAGACTGTTAGCAGCTGTTTGCTCTAATCTGTGTTATTTCGTAGAGATACAAGTTGTGGACTGGTGGAAGTAGTACAAGAACACCTCTTACTTGCACTCACTGCTGTATTTGCTTTCAGGAGGGTGCCATTTCCCGGGTTGCATGTTGTTTACACGATGAAGACTATGTTGCTGTTGCCACCAGGTGAGCGATATACTTACAAACCTGAATGCTGGCGCAGTGTTTTGAAGTAACTTCTAAATGTCGGATGGATGTCTATTGAGAACTTGAGGGGAGAGGGGGCAGGATGGGGAATTAACTGGTAGATGCTTCAACAGGATAAATCTCTAGAGTAATTATTCTAGGAAAAAGTTGTATTTCTGTAACAGAATACCTATTTGAGAGCTAATACATGTAAAGTTATAAGATAAGCATTCTTCTGAGACCGTTTATCGTTGAAAGAGAGATCTTCATTGACTTGACACAGTGAAACTTGAAGCTGATACCATTTACATTGTTTAAAATGTAAATGCATGTTTTTCCTCAGTCTTAGCATCTTCATTGGCAGTACCAGTCAGTGTAAGAGTAACTGACCAAAGCTTCTGCATAGCACAGAAGAAGGACATTTCACTTCTTGAGAGCATGCAGCCAGCTCTGAGGGTGACTTCTTGTCTAGGTTTTCCATTTATTTGGTATAGTGCATTTTTCTCACTGATAAAGCGCTGAATGCCTCTACAAGACTTACTTCTTCTCTACTTGTATTTTCTTTTGAATTTTGCAGCCAGGGTCTTGTGGTAGTGTGGGAGCTGAATCAGGAACGTCGTGGGAAGCCAGAACGGATTTATGTTTCCTCTGAACATAAAGGCAGAAAAGTTACAGCTCTGTGTTGGGATACAGCCGCCCTCCGTGTTTTCGTAGGAGATCATGTGGGGAAAGTATCAGCCATCAAAATTAACACATCCAAACAAGGGAAGGTAAAATATTGCTTACTTTGTTTGAGATTAAGAGGTTCCTAGGGAGGTGGGTGAGTTTCTTTAAGTGTTGTAGAACAGAGGAAAACTTCTTCCCAGCTTTGTCTGCTGGGATGAAAAACAGTCTCTTGAGATAACAGTAGAAATGGTGACTTGTAAATTTGCTCCCCTCACTTTAGCTATGTTAGTAACTCAACAAAAATGATTTTGAATCTAGACGGTTAAAAACTCTGCGATTTGACAATACAAAGAGGTAGCAGGTTCCAGCAGACTTAGGTTCTGACCTAAGTTTGTCCAGACTCCAGAGACTTGAGCAAATCCACAGTGTGTCTTAAATGTGTTTGCTATGATCAAGGTAGAGCACGATCTTGTAGAATTCCCTTCAGGTGGGATGGAGTGATATATGGTTGTGCCTGTTAAGACTGCTGAGTCTCAAGTGTAATGCAGTTTGTTCAGAACAAGAAATAGACACATTCTGAACAAAGTTGGTAGCATTAAGCTGTCAGATATGGAGATAGTCCACTAGAAAATGAGAGAGCAGTTCCCAGTAGTTTCTTATGAATGAGAAGTCTGTCTATGACTTTGTTCTGCCACCCATGCAGACTGGGAGACTTTTATAACGTAGAGCATTTGGGTAGTTTGGTGCAAGGTAATAAAAAAAAGAGTATGTGTTGATATAAACCACCTATATCTGATGGGAGTTTTTTTTGTGTTCGTTAATCCCTCAGATGTTTCTTTAAGACTGTTGGCTGAAGGTACCCATGGGCAGAATTGAGAGACTTAACAAGTGCACGAAAAATAGAGGAATAAAGAACCCTCTTAATGTTACAAAAGCCATGATCTTTTTATAAAGAAATATCATCTTGTAGCATCCTGATCTTTTTTTCTTAAGACTTCAGTAATGATCTTGGGAGGAGGATAATTTGAACTTTGATATCTCTGAGCAATAGAACCTTGTTTTGTAGAGGGAGAGAAGAGAGGAACTGCATTGGCTGACTTTGTCTTGTGCTTTCTATTCATAGCATACATGAGCCTTTTCTGAATTTTGCATTTTTAGCTTAAAGTAGTCTTTACACTAAACTGAGCCTCAATCTGTGGTTTTTCTATATATTTTTTTTTATCATAGGCTGCTGCTACTTTTGTGATGTTTCCTGTTCAGATTATAACCACCGTAGATTCTCGGGTTGTCCAGCTGGATTATTTGGATGGAAGACTGCTCATATCTTCACTTACGCGCACTTATTTATGTGATACTGAGAGGCAAGTTATATTTTATTTGTAAAATAGTGGAATTTTCAGAGTCACGCAGAATTGCTACAGTAGGGAGGAACAAGTAGAGATACTTTACTCTCACTTCCCTGCTTAAAGCACAGTTTAGTAGAACATATTGCATGAGACTACGTCTCATTAGGTTTTGAACATCTTCAGGAGTGGGGGCTCCACAAGTTTTCAGGGCAGCCTTTGCTCACGGTTCACCACTCTCACAGCAGCAGAGCTTTTTCTTATGTTGAAATGGAATTTCCTATATTTCAGTCTGTGCCTGTTTCCTCTTATCCTCTTGTTGTGTGGTGTCTGGGTACCACTGAGAACAGCCTTGCTTTGCCTGCTGTACCCTCCCATCAGGTACTTACACGGATGGACGCACGGACATCTTACCTGATCTTACCCATGAGCTTTCTCTGTTCCAGGCTGAGCAGGGGCAGCTCTCAGCCTCTTCTCAGGTGGTGGGTACTGTAATCCCTTCATCATCTTTGTAGCCCTTCTCTGGACTTGCTCCACTATGTCTGTGGCTTTCCTGTACTGAGGAGCCCAGAACTGCCCCAGCACCCCAGCTATGTGTGAGCAGTGCTGAGCATTGCTGGCTTGTGCTTAGCTTGTCCACCATGACCACATATCCTACCCTATAAAGCTGCTCTGCAGCCAGCTGATGCTGTTTATCTAGCCCATGCTTCTTTGGCTTCTCTGTGAAGATGCTGAAGAAAGCAGTGTCAGAAGCCTTCCTGAGGTCAAGATACACAACATCTACTCCTTTCCCCTAGTGTAACAAAGTAGTCATTCTTTTGCAAAAGGCTGTTAGCGTGACTTGCCTTTCATAAGTCTGTGCTGACTATTTGTCATCTCCTTCTTATCCTTCCCATGCCTGGAAATGATTTCTGGGATCATTTGCAACATTGCCTGCCCAGGGATTGAGCTGAGGTTGTCTGGCTGGTTCCACAGATCCTCTCTCTTGCCTTTCTCATAGTCACATTTGCTTTCTGCCATTAACTGGAACCCTCCCCCGGTTGCTGTGACTAAATTCAAATGGATCAACCACAGAAGTCTTCAGCATTTGCTGAAGAAAAAGAGGCTCATGATCTGAGCATTTATATAAATTAATAAGTATTTCTGCACCTGCTCTTTTATAAACTTTATGCAGACTTTAGTCTATTCATTAGAGAATTTAAAAAAGCAAACAATTCAGCAATTAAATTTTCCTTCTTTTATTTTTCAGAAGTAAGATAAGATTAATGAGAGCCTTTATTAATGCAGCCTTAACAAATGCATTTTCTCCAAAAGAGAGAAGTTTTGGAAAATTGGTAACAAAGAGAGAGATGGAGAATTTGGAGCGTGTTTCTTCCCTGCTGGAAAAAACAGTGGGAATCAGCAGCCATTGATATACTGTGCCCGGCCTGGCTCGAGGATGTGGGAGGTGAACTTCGATGGGGAAGTGCAGAGTACGCATCAGTTCAAGCAGCTGCTCTCATCTCCGCCTCTCCCTGTTGTTACTCTCAGGTAATGTGTGTGCGTTGTTGGTGATAAACCAGCTTGGGGCTTCTAGGCTCACTGAGAACTCCCAGTGCATTCAAATGTTAATCCTAGCTGCCATATTGCTATGTTCTCCTCTAATAATGGAAGTTGATTACTAAATTAAAAATTCCAAAGCCTTGGTTCTGCAGGTATCTGTGTAACTACAACTGTTTAAACCAGCTTTAGGTTTAAAGAGCTGGGGATACTATGTTAAGAATGTGATGCTGTTGTAATCAGGCCTCGTAACAGATGATAATTTTTCTTTATAGGACAGATCCTCATTACGCTAGTTCCATCTGCTCTGCACAATCTTTATCTTTCCCCAAGCTACTATATTTGACGTGAGTATTTTTCAGCACAGTTTCCTGTTGATAAAGTAGATTAACTTTATCACAAAAAATCAGTTAACTTTATCAGTTAACTTTTGCCTGGGTAACATCTGCTTTGCTTGCAGCGAGCATTATGTGTTGACCTGGACAGAAAGAGGCATTTATATCTTTATTCCCCAAAGCGTTCAAGTCTTGCTGTGGAGTGAAGTAAAAGGTAAACTTTAAGAATCTTAGTTCTGTAATATTGTCTCTTACGTTCGTCACTTCTGAAGGCCTTGCCTAACACAGAGCCTTTTTGAACTCTGTTTCTGCAACTGGATTGCAGAACGTGTATTAGAAAACTCATTTTCTTGTCATTTGTTAGCTATATCCTTAAATAGTAACCTTCTTCCTACCCCTTCCAGTCAACCCCTCCCTCCATAGTTAGGAGGACCAAAACCTGGTGTAAACATATCTTACAGTACGGTAATTAAATGCTGAAAGGTAATAGCCACATCTGCAGTACTTTTTTCTCATTTCTATTCATTCTTAGACCTGCTGTGGAGGAGGATAATCTGCTGAAAGGTCAAAGTGTTCTGCTAGCAAATGTTTTTGTTCTTTTTTCAAAGCTCATGGTGGTGCATTTCTTTCATGTTTATCAGTCTTGATTTAATTTTTTATCCTTCTTCAAAGGTAAAAGAGAACTAAGTAGCATCCAGCCTTTCTAGCTCCTTTCTAGAAGTGCAGCTCTGGAAAGTTTTGTTATTTGTGCTTTATAGCTGTTAAATACTAGTGTAGTTTTACTTTAGTGTTAGTTCCTCGTACCACTTGTGCTGCAGTGTACTAGACTGTTGCATGTGGTCAGGTGGGAAGTAGGTTTTCAGCTTCCTTCAAGAATAGAAAGGAATCCTGACTAACGGTTTCAGGCTCTTAGACACTTTTGCATCTGGTTTTGCAGATATTCAGGACATAGCAGTATACAAAAATGAATTGTTTTGTCTACATACAAATGGAAAAGTTGTACACTTTTCCCTTCTGCTGGTGGACCGCTGCATAGAGCGCCTCATGAGAAGAGGGTTCTGGACTCTTGCTGCTAGGGTCTGTTGTCTCTTCCAAAATTCAGTTATTTCCTGCAGGGTGAGTAAATGCATCTTTGTAAGTATTCAGTGTAACTTCACTCTGTTTCCTGTCCCTCTCTTCCATTAGGTTCTGAAGTTCATATTGTTGGAGTTTTTAAAAAGTCTTCTGGACATTTTACTTTTAGTATGAAAATGAGCCTGTGTATGTAATGCCTTTTTGACTTTTTTGTGTAGGCAATTAGAAGTAATAATTCTTCTGCTTTCCTGTGTATTTTTAGGCAAGAAAAAATTTGCCTCTAGAGAAGTTGGAGCACCTGAAGTCTCAGCTGGATGCCTCAGCCCAGCAGGATCTCATCTCACATCTGGAAGAGCTCATCTTAAAGTTGGAACCTCTAGACTCTGCATGCAGCAGTAGGAGGAGCAGCATTTCATCTCATGTAAGTGCATTGATAGTGCTCAAAATGTTACCCAGAAGCTTTGTCTTCATGGCTTACAGCCATCTCGTTGCTCACTTTGAAGATGAGGCTTTCAATTTTACCGTGTTTACAGTACATGATTATGCTACTTTCTAAACTTAATTGGTGTAGAGAGGTATGAAATACTACTTGCCTTCTTTAAGCTCTTGTACTCCTACCTTCTTTCCATATTATTTTATGACTAGTGGCTGAAATGTGGACAAAGTTTGATACAAAGAAGGCTTTCTCCATGGCTGAATTTTGTATCTTACGGTGTTTCAGTGGAGGTCATCTCAACTGTAACTGTAGTCTCATCTGGTGAAAGCAGTATATGTGAATACTGAGAACTATCCTAGCTCTATTTTAAAAAAATTGTCTGACTCCATGAAGCTTAAGAAGAAAGGTCTACATAAAATCAAGCATATTTCTCACATTGTCTTATACATTTAGCTGCTTGGTATTGACTTGGTTTCCCAGAAGCTTTTCAAGAAAGGGGACATATTCCATAGTTAATACAACGTGAGTTGTTTTTACTCATTTGAGAAGTGAAGCTTAAAAAACAATAATATGAAGGGTAAACAAGGTTTTTTGTTTTTTTTTTTTCCATTAGCAAATGAGGAAGTGAAATTACATAGACTGGATGTGAGCCAAAGGATTTATGTATGTTCTGGAAGTGGGCAGTACTGGAGGCTCTGTAATTGCGCTACCTGGGCATGGTTAAGTAGTAAAAAGAATGTGGACTCTTGTGTACGTGAGATGAAGTGAATTGGCTCTGATGTGAGACTAAAGCCAAGATAGTTTTGTCTCATGGTCTTGTACTAAATACGCTAGTTGTTCTACAGCCTACTTTTCTGAAGGCAATTGCAACGTGTACATCTTTATTAAGTCTCAGGGCTTACACACTTAGCAGCATGTGTTTACTTTTCCATTCTGGATACGTCAGAAATATGATATTGCATATGGCTTTCCCAGATAGTGAATTATGAGGTACTGTGAGGTTGTTTATGTGGGGATGGTTTTTTCAATTTGTTGCAGGATGTTTAACAAGGAAATGCAACTCAAAAATGTCCGATTCTTCCACTGTCTGACAGGAAAGCTTCAGTGTCTTGGACTCTGGAATATATCGTGTTATTAGCCGAAGAGGCAGTCAGTCAGATGAAGATTCGTGTTCTCTCCACAGTCAAACATTCTCAGAAGATGAGAGGCTTAAAGAATTTCATACACACCAGGAGGATGAACAGGTGGAACTTGGTAATGTTTCTTAAAGAAAATATGTTCTTCAGAGGCAGTACTTACATATTCTACAAGAATTTGATTGTTTTGCTCTATGCTCTTACTTTCTGCTATCAAGTCATCCATTAATCTTCTGATTTGATCAGTGGGAACAGTTATCCCTCCTTCCAGTAAAGCTCTGTCTTGAAACATTGGAGTGGAGTGTTGGCTCCACAGAATGGAAAACTTAAAAACCAACATGAGAGAGAAAAAACAAAAAGCTCAGAGAACGTTTCCCAGGCTAGCATTTCAGACAGTTTTTTTTCCACCTCTGTATGCAATTCAACATAAATGTTAACATAAATGTTATTGTGGCTGACTCTGACAGTGTTGATTGAGCTTCGGATTTTTGCTGTCCCTATTTTTCCAGTAATTTCAGATCCAGGAAATAATTTGTTAATCTTGTCTCTGGGTTTCTTTCTTCAGGGTTAAGCTGTAGGCTTAAGAGAGGAACGTTCTTAGCTTTCTTGTAGGATTTCATTTGTAAAGGGGATCGCCTGTTAGGTACCTACATGTTATCACAGGAATTATGTAATTGTTAGTAACTAACATTTAGACTATTCTTTGAGCTTATTTTTATTTCTTACCAAATATTTGTCACAGGATGAAGGGTTGAGTGAGACATTGTGTGTTTTCTTCTCTGGTTGGGATTGGGAGGGGACAAAGAAACCTGGAATGATGATCAGGATAAGGTAGAGAGGCATTCCAGTAAAAAGGCTGCCCTTAGCTGTTATAGAATTGTTGTTCAAGGAGAAAGACAGTTTGAGTGCTTCTCTGTGGGAAAAGCCGTGGTGAGTAGGGAGAGAATAGGAATTTTTACATTTCTCTTTGTCATTAATGTTGTCCTACTGACTGGATTACATGATGTTTGTAGCCTTTAGGTTTACACTGGCCATCGTACCTTCATCATCATGAAAATGAGAAGTGAGAAAATATGCAGGAAGCGTATCATTTCTAGCGTTAAAACTCTAAAACAAGGAACTGTAGTTTTTGAACATTGGAAGTTAAAATTGTTCTGTCTGTTAAACAAGTGATAGCAAATTTAGAACCTTTCTAGAGGTTCTAGATGCTTCTTGAATGTGTACCTCATTTGGTATTTAAGAGAAGTGGACTTAATGAATAATTCCATTTTCTTGCTATACTGATGCTGGTTTCCCTGGTCACATTTACGTAAGATATCATAAGCTTTTAGATTATTGATTTGAGTGATGAACAAAGTGGCCTTTTAGGTACAATCAGTTATGACCTTTAGGCACTGTCTAGAGAGATTGTGAATTCTGATGGCGTTTCTATAACAGTATAACATCTTTTCTCAACAGTGCACGTAGTTCTGACTGTTGCAAGTGTTCTTTCTTAATTTTAATCACTTAAATGTACAGTTTGTTTGTAACAGGAAATGACTAATCAAAACACATTGTAGATACTAATGGATGTATAAGAGTGAAGGGGAAATAGTCAGTGGTTCTGTATTTCCTGTGATTCTTATCAAAAGTCGGAGAGCTACATCTTTAATTATGTTTTGAAATCCCTTCAAATAGAAGTGTGATTTATACTATAGCCATGGTTCATGTGTTTATGTTCATATGTTATTTAGCTTTTAGGAAATAGGACGATGTGGGTTGATACATATCACAATTTTCCTAACTGCTTAAATAACAATTGGTGCATTAAATCAGGTTTTTTGTCCTCTAAATGAGCTGTAGGTCTATTTTTAGAAGATAGTTCTCAGGCAGTTGTGGCCATCACTTGCCTTGTTGTAGAGCCAGAAGATCATTAACAAAGCAGACCTGCAAGGTTCAAAGTCAGTAATAAAACATTTGTTGAGACCGTGTAGCATTTTTGTCTCCTTGCAATCATCAACATGAAATACTAAAAAGCATGAAAAGTATGTTATGTAGGTTATCTCGTAAGGAATTAGAGACTTGCACTTGTTTCACTGTTTCATTTTTTGCCAGGCCACTGTTTCATGACTCTTTATTTCAATTCCATTTGTTAGACAACGTATCTCATCCATCTGTGACGAGTGAGGCTGACCGGAGTGAGACATTTCTCCCATTCAGTATTCCTTTATCATTTCGTTCCCCATCTCCTCTCGTCTCTCTCCAAGCTGTCAAAGAAAGGTAAAGCTTGCAGGACGTTCACTCATCCATTACATCTTTCCCTTTTCTGTCCTCTGAATTTGTAACATTGTCTGGTATAGTTCATATTCCATTCTGTAAAAATGTAGCGTCTGACATGAAACACTTGAGATGCAGTCCAGTTTGCTAAGCTACTTAATTGGTGTCAGAAGGAAAGCTTTAATTTGTGAAGAGCTGCTGTAAACTTCAGCGGAGCTAAGATTTTGACCTTTAGATTTTTAAATGTCTAAGAATGTTTAACGCTAATCTTGTGAACTGTGGTTGTGGTTTGCTAAGCTAGTCAGAAGGCAAAAGGCTGACTTCTCTGTTCAGCTCTTGATGACAAGGTTTTCTTTGTGGCAGTGGTAGAAATAATCGTGTTTCTGTATTCTTGTTGAGATTTCTCTTAAAATATATGAAGGGATAGGAACTGATGGAGTGAAAAGGATATTTTTAATGAGCTTTATGATCTGAAGAATTAACTTTGAGTACTGTAAAACCATTTCTCACCACTAGAGGACCATAATCTCCTTATGATGACTTACCAGCCCTACAATGAAATGTAGCTGATCTGTGCCTGTTGGTTTACAAATACACGTCAAAATCTAAGTCCTAAATGTTAGTATGTACTCTGCAGCAAAACTCCCCAAGTCTTAAATATGGAATTATGAATGCAGTATGAATTCTGAGCAGTTTCTCAGTGATTTTTGATCCTTTTCTCAGGAGTTCTTCAGGCTATAAAGACTTCTGAAATTATGGTTTGACTAGAAAGAAATTGTTTGATTCTTTCAGGTGTGAACTTTCAGTTTCAAATGTTTGACCTTCTGACTTCTAGTGTTTCCAGCTTTGTTCGCAAAACTACTGAGAAGATTGGCACGCTTCATGTGAGTCCTGATAGTAGAGGGAAACAGGAAGCAAAGGATGACGAGCAGCAGCAGGAGGTATCTGTTAATCTGGTATCATCTCCACAGGAAGACAGAGAGTAAGTGCAAAATCTCATTTTCTTAGCAATTGTGTTTGCTGGATGTTCTGAGGAGAGCAAATCTAAAGAAAACCTACCTTTTTGAGCAGAATGGGGAGCTCGCTGTGTTTTCAGCTGCTGTCATTACTCTAGTGGGTTCCACTGGTTCTCCCTGACTGCTTACCTTGAAGCTGGTTCAGGCAACAAATGAGTCTGGATATTGGAGCATGCAGTCTCCACAGAGCTGTGATTGCTGATGAGCAAGAATGCAGTGTATTCAGCTACTCTTAGATAGTGGGTCTGTGATACCCATCGTAGATATGGATACGAGTTCAGCAGTTTGTATCCTCCCTTTCCTGAGCACAGAGTAAATGCTTTCTTCTCCCTCAAAACATTTTTTTTAAATTGTAGCTGTAAAACATCCAACTTAATGTTTGTCCAATTAATACAGTGCTGAATTGTTTCATACTCAAGTGATTTGCTAATTTATGCTAACTTTCATGTGGTGACACAATTATGTTTTCATTTAGCATCATCAGAAATCAGCTATAGTTAGAGCAGAAGTTATAACAAAGGCCACAGTATTAGTGGTTGCTCTTGATGTCCAGTATGTCAGTAATTCCTATTGAGCTTCTTTAGAAATAAATGTTTTATTTTAATAATGGGATTTATGTAATCTCTTGACAAATCTGAGGAAAATACTCACGTTAATTATATATACTTCATTTAAGACTTAAACTAATGTGTTTTTCTAGGTCAGAATCGCAGAACCACCAGCTTCCAGAGGAAGATCATCTCAGAGATCTTAAGGCTGCAACAGCAAAAGCTATGTAAGCTAAGAAAAATTTTATGTCTAGATACATGGGGTTTTAGTAGAAAAATAACTTCTCAGTTACATATGAAAGAATAATGTTGTAAATGTCTTTTAATTTTACCTATAAGGCTTTTATTTTAGTTAATGATTTGTTTCCCCTATTTAAAACCAAACTTGCTTAGGACAAAAGGATGACACTGAAATAACTATACCCTAACTACCAGCAAACCTAAAATTAAAATGGAAAAAAGAATAGGAAAAACAAATGAAAAAAAAAAAAGCCAAAAACCCACACCTAACAAACAAAAATCAATTCCAAAAGCAAGGTTGGGGAGGTAATGATGTACCAGTATCAAACATACATGGTGTGATTAGCCTAAATTTTGTCTGATGCAATTGGAACCACAAGAACAGCAACTGACTGACTGTAAGTCAAGTTTTGGAGTATACTTAAGAGTTACACAAAACACATAATATTTCACTCATGACCTCTTACAGCTGTCAAGCAACTTAGCAGCTTTCTCTTCTGCAGAGCCAAACTCCAGGATCCCCTGGTTTTGTTAGAACCACAGTGTATGAAAAGGGTTTTACAGGAGTGGCTTGTCTTTCTGGAAGAAAAATTTGGCAGCAAAGAGCATTCTGCTTCCTCTGTTCAGAAAAGCAGGGCTACATGTGCTGAAGAACAAAGGGAAGTCCTGGAAGAAAACCTGCAAGAAGATCCAAATGGTGGAGACCTAGTAAGCAAAGAACCAAGTTGCACTGAGGAAGACTGCACTGAAAACAAAGACGAAACCTGTGAAAGCCAAACCACACATGAAGATAATACTGATCTGAAGGGACTTTTGGATGGCTGCTTTCAGGTGTCTCCTCCATGTGACCTAGAACCAGATGTTCAGAAAGATCTGGTTGAGCTGACAACACTGTGTTTTGAACTGCATGTATTTTCTTGTGGACATGGTGATGCAGAGGAAAGCTCTGATCAAAGTCTGCCACCAGCAGCTTCATGGAGCTTTGCTTGTAGATTTATACAAAACTACTTCTTTCTTCTGGATTTAAAAAGACTAAAGCAGTGTATTATAACTGTGCATACAAGCAGCCCTAATGTATGGGAAACGTACATTACAGGACTGAAAGGTAACTAATGATTTTATTACTAGTAAACTCAGGGCAGGATTTTGTTTGGGAGGAAAAAGGGGGAAAAAAAAGCTCGAAGGTGCTCCCATTTGTGTCTGCAAATTTTTTTTCTGTGGATATAGTGTGTTATAGAGGAGGGGAAGGTTGATTGTTGGATGGAAGTTTTTGTTCTGTTTTGGGGTTGTTTATGTATTTTTCCCTGGAAGTCTAAAAACTACTGGCTCTTAGGAGAGGCTGTACCTGCCTTCTCTTTGCAATTCCACAGAAACTACTTTTGAACCTTTAATTTAGATGGAGTTTGTTGGTTAAACGCTGTTATAATTTCAGAACAGCTCTATTTAAAACCAAGTATATATTCTTCAACAAGCAGAAGGATGTAATTAGAGTCAAATGTATGTGGTAATAAGCAAAAGGTAGGAGATGAGACTTCAGTGTTTGCGCTGTTGACTTGTAGAGTAATGTCATTAATGTGAAACAAAACTGAATGGTCCCATGCAAGTGAATGGCTTGTGATCACTTCAAACTTCTTTTTTTCTGCAAAAATTCTTTAGTCTCATTAAATTAACACTTTCTGATTATGTTGGAAAACAGAACTATACCCGTTCTGTGTATTCAGCTGCTTCTTCATGTATTTTCTTTTAAGAGTGAAGTCGTCTTAGCATTGATTTGGAACAAGCAGAGATTAGTCAAAGAACAGAGCACTGCTTTGATGGTTAGAATCTTCTTCTGGGAATTAGTTCAATATACTTATTTCTGTGAGAGTCTTAAAGATAAAAGTAATAGATACATTCCTAGTTTGTCCTCAGTGGGACTGTAGTTGTGTCTGTGGTCTAATACCCGCATTTCATCACAATCAGGGTTTGTGTTGAGCTCTGCTTTCTGTGACATCAGTGACTAAGCTGAATGAAGCTTTTATTTATTAATAGAAGCAAATTGTTGTATAGTGAAAACTGCAGGTCTATGCTTTATTCAGCAATGTGTGTGTATGTATGTATGTATATATATATATATATATATGCATACATACATATACATATATTTATGTCCTGCAGTGGGATTTTTTTTTCATAGGAGAACACCTGCTTCCTCTGAGGTTTAAAGACTTCAAGAAAATCATTCCATGCTGTAATTATATCATTTGTAAGTGTAACATGTGAACACTGTGCAGTGATGTTGAGATCTGTGAAATGAACACGTGGGCTCAGTTGACTTATTACTACTGTTAGCTACTGTTCTGTGAAAGCGGTGATAACTTTTGCCCCTACACTTAACAATGACCGTGTGTGTATTAAGGCAAAAGACATTGCCTGTAACACGTGCACTATTTTATTTCAGAGCTAACGTGTCACAGTCCAGTGACTTTGGCAATGGAAAATGAAGATATGTTGAAAATACTGAAACAGCTGCATGACTTGGGGCCTTGGGATGATAGCCCTCTGTTGCTGGTGCATGCTCAAAGGTTTGTAGCTAAGTGTTTCTTTCCCTTGTCCTCCATGCTGTTGATTGAGAGCTTTTCACTTAACGTTTTGTGAAGCGTTCTGGGAATCTTTTAAAAAAGATGACTTTTCAGTGCTATCTTCAATTTGAAAGGTGTCTTTCCAAATTGATAATGTTGCTGTTTGGCACTGAAAATTGTTTGTTTGTTTTTCTCTCTCTGTAGACTTTATGAAAAATTTGGGGAAACAGCTCTTCGGCCCTTGACCAAGTTCTACCCTTCTATTGTGCCTTCTGATATCAAGCAGCTTTGCAGGAATAACCCGGCTCACTTTTTAGCATATTTAGATAGCCTTTTAAAGTCAGTGCCAGAGGATACAAGGTAAAGGGAATACAGTATCTCTTTATCTGTATCTGTTGTCATATAGCTGTGGGGTTTTTTGTTTGTTTTCAGCTGTTTCTGTATCTCTGGTGTTCTCCAGCGTTAGATGCCTATTCATTTTGCCAGTTTTAGTTGCTTTCTCAAACTGGATTGTGTTAGTTTAGGTGCTGGCTTTGATGAATTTTTATGAATAATGCTTTGAATAGAATGGTTTTGTTCCTGTGCCTGCAGTTCAGTTTACCAAGGCCAGACAGCGTTTAAAAAAGGGGTAAAAAAAAAGTGTGTGGAGGGGAGTGCAACCCATCAACTTGTTCTCCTGTGGTCCCCCTCAGTTCCTAGAAACAGCAAACATTCTAGATTTTTCCATATTTCATTTTATATCATGGTGGGTTTTTTGTCCACATGCATTTTTTCATGTCTCCATATGGCTGGTATATTTAAAAACAGCATTTTTTTCTAAATACTTTGTTTTCTAGGTCGTCTCTCCTTAGATCTCTTCTGCAGCCAGAATCAGTACGACTGGATTGGTTGAGTTTGGCAGTTTCTCATGATGCACCACAAAGGGCAAACACTGTAGATGGGGAAGGAAATCCCAGGTAAGTTAGGATTTGCCCAAGGGTCCTGAGTGCAGCAGAAAGCTGATCTCTGGGCTTTTGGCTTTAGGTTTATTTGACAGTTAGGATCTCAGTGAATCCTTGAAGCGTTTTACATCTTGCAAAGTTCAGCAGAAGCAACCAAAGGATTAGGTAACTTTGTCCATAATGCTTTCCAGAATGACTACTCTTACAGAAACAAAGGGAGACACCGTGTCTCATTTGTTTCCCTTCTCTCATGTGGTGCATCTGATTTTCTCATAGAGAAAACATAAATTTTTGAAGAAAACATTAATGCATAGAAGCAGATTTTATCTTCTAGGCCGCGATCGCATTTGTTTACGTGGGGGTACAGCCAACTCATTCTGCTCTTGATTAAACTCCCGGCTGATTTTGTTACAAAAGAGAAGATGGCTGACGTTTGTAAATCACACGGGTAAGATGAAAACTTCATGCTTGTATTCTGACCCTGAAAAGATACAAATGAAGGCCACCTGTCTGCTCCTTCCACAAACACATTTGATTGAGAAACGTTTCCTCTTTGTCCTCTTTTGAGGATGAATTTTAAGTGTCCAATTTGATACAGCCAGTACCCATTTTGGATAGACGGTATTGCCCGTGTATACTGTAATGGGTAGTATTGCTTCTCGCATTTAGGTAATTCAGTTGCTTCTGTCTTGACTGATGTTTTAAGTGAATGCTTTACTATTTTTGACTTCAGTTTAGACTGAATATTTGATTCCTGGAAATCTTTACTCTCCTATTTAAGATTTTGGCCCGGATATCTTTTTCTCTGCCTGGAGCTGGATAGAAGAATAGAAGCCTTTACTAATATTGCTCATTTGGATGATTTGAGCCTGTTGAATGAGGAAGATGGTTAGTGAATCTTAAGCTATGTGAACGTATTTCTGCAATATTGCAACTGCCCTTAGTCTTTACTGATTAAGTTTGTCAGAAGTTGAGTTAAATTGTTTTTTTAATAAGTGTTTTGGAAACAATTCCACTAGCTGAGTGTACTGCAGCATATTTGAAAAACATGAATGGCTGTTATGCTGTTAGTTTAACACAGTGCTTTGTGAAATCAGTCTTGCTAAATAACATTTAAAACTTCAAGAACGTAGGGTTGTTAATTAGTCAGGAATAAGAGGAGGAATGGCTAGCCTCCCTGCAACCTGGTACTCCCCACTACATGCACATGTACATGCACAGAGTTACAGTAAGCAAAGCATTTTCTTGCATGGAAGATCTTAGAAAGAAGATGTCCATAAGATGGACAAAACAATTCGTTGCTTTTTGACTCAAAAAAGCCTTAAATAGTGAAGCATTGCAAAGCTTAGCATGTAATTCAGCACTGAATTTTTACAGAGTCAGTCAAGGCAGTACCTTTCTGTATGCTATTTCTTTACTGATGATGCTGATTTTTCTTGTGTCTCCTAAGGGAAAACAAAATAGCTTGTGTCCTTTTTAAGTACAGGCATGTTTAAAACAGTAGGCTTGTAACAAACAGTGCTTTACAAGTAATGTAACAAACTCGTTTTGTATCTAGGTTCAATTCCAGAGACCACAGAAGAATGGAAGTTTCTTCTGCATCTTGCACAAAATCATAGCAGTGCTTTCCACAATGATGGCCCACAGAATGGGAATGCTGTCAGCAGCAGCAGTAGCCCTAGCTGGCCGAATTGCATCACTGTAGAAAACGTAGCTCTTTTATTAGCAAAGGCCATTGGTCCAAATCGTGCCTTGCCTCTACTACAAGAGTGTGGCTTGATGCTAGAATTGTCTGAAAGATTTACTGATGTCTGTGAGATACTGAAAATTGCTGAGAAAAGGCAAAGGTAAGATGATGCATCAGTGGAAGGTCTGTGTATGCACACCAATTATTTTAGATCTTCGTGCTTTAAACTTTGTAGTTAACAAAAAGATTTAAAAAAAAAAACTTTGGAGTTGAATTCTTGAATTTTAAACTCAGCTGAAAGTTTTACTCTTAAGAACTATGTGTTGTGCAATATAGGCACCTTAAAAGGGGGGAAAAGAGGGAAATAAGAAATTATGCATTAGATATACGTGAGAGGGATTCTCTGAAGGAGATGTCTGTCTTGCTGAGCCCTGCTGCTTGCCTTCAGAGAAGGCATGCATGTTGCTATCATGATACCACCTCTGAAATGTCATTGCATTTCTGGTAAACTTTGTTTTGAAAAGCAGAAGTGTTGTTCTTTGTGTTGTTAGCTTCTTATACTGTTTAACTTTTCGTTTGCTTTTATTGCAGGGCCCTGATTCAGTCCATGTTGGACAAGTGTGACCGATTTTTGTGGTCTCAGCAAGCATAGAGACAGCTGGGAAAGCTTTGGGAACTGTAATGATTGTATGTTAAAGTGCCTCTGAAACTCGCAGGCTCTTAAATAAGTGAACTTCTCTCAAAAGATTTGATTGCATTGAGCTGGTGTCCATCTGGCAGGTATCTGACTGGGAGCTATTCACAGTTCTTCCTTACTCCTTTGGAGATGAGTTTTGCACTCTAGAGCTTAAAACAATCCAGTGTTTATATGAAAATGAAGCTGGCAGATTTCTGAAATGGAAATTCCTTCATTTCTTTTCTGAGTCTGCACAACTTAAGTGTTAAGAACATGAATCCCCGAAGATCAAGTTCTGATGTTTAAAGCTATTTTTTGTTGTTTGTTTGCAAACATGAGAAGCTATTCCTGAGAAACATCTAAGCACGTAACTTTTTGTTTTCCTGTAAATTGTGTTGATTTTTCAGGAGTGGATTAATGGATAATAATATTGATTAATAGCACTGAAATTAATTCACTGTTAAACTGTAAGATATTTCTAAATTGCCCATAACTGTTTGCAAAATATGACTGTAGGCTTCAGCTGTGCTATTTCAATAAACCTCGGGACAACAGTATTCCTCAGTGAATTTTGACCTTTAGAGAGCAAGACCACCCCACCTTATTTTAACCATTTTTTAAGAACACGTCAACATTTAGAATATTGTTGAATTGATGCCATCAAGCAGGAAGTCTTTTTAAATATCAGCTAGAATATGAAGGCTTATAAAATCACCTGGGTTTAATTTCACATCTACAGAACTGTGGTTTGCATGAGCATGGTTTCTGCACTAAATACATGTTTGAACAGATTTTGGTCTAGGTCACTGGTTTTGGCCCTTCTCACTCTCACATTCTCACCCTTTTAGCAGAAGGTTGCAGTGTCTAGTCAGCAGTTATGTTTGCAAAGGTCAATTAAACGAGAAGTTAATGCATGCATTAGAACTAAGTTCTAATCCCTTCAAAATCCATAACGTCAGTACATGATTTCAAAATATTTCTTTATGAGGATCTAGAAATAATCTTATGTATATTTGCAGCCCTTACACTGTTGGGAGGTAATGCTTTTATTTTCATCGAGATAAGACTGTAGTAGTACAGCTTTCAGACTTTTGATGGGTGCAGTCTGACTTTTTCATCTCAATTGCAGGAAAGCCTATTGTGAGGAGTTCGTTATTTCACTAGGGGAAGTGAAGCTACAGATAGCGAATTAGTAGCAGGCTTTCATCTCTTAATAGTGTTGTTTGTGGAAAAGCCAATAAGTAAGTACTTCTAAAAAAGAAAACTTGAAAAGTTTTCAATTCTGTGTTTTGACATTGGGAACAGCCCAAATCCTTCTATCAGAAGCACACCACACTCTTATGTCACATTATGGTAAGACTGTTGGAGTAGAAGGCACTTGCAGTGTGGGGAGGTGAAACAGATAATCTCTGTGCCTGTTCTCTTACCTACCAAATGAACGTGCTGCTATCTCAGTGGCTTAACTGTTTCTTGCAGTACATCTTATCTTCAGCTGAGTGCTATTGCTGCCCTTAATAGGGAAGTTTGCTGAATTTGTAAGAACGTTGCTGCCTTATTTCTCCCCTTATCTGTTTCACTTTATTTGTTGAGTGTACATTGTATACGTAACAAGCTCCTTTTCCCTTCTGTGAGGTTTTTGTACATTTGAGTAACCACTGGTGAGGGCTGGGGTGTTACTTTTTCTTTGTTTTTTAACAATAAATCATAACTTTTTACATGTAAAGTTTTTCAGGTTTTTGTTTTTTTTTTCTTAAACTTAGTGTTGGAGTAGTCATGCAGCTAACCTAATGGGAAGCGATTGTTGAAATGTGGTGCCTGAAGTGAGCTTGTGCTGATGACTTCAATTATCTTACTTGTCAAAAAAGAGGGAGAGTTTCTTCTTGAAGAAGAGTTAAACATGAAGCATGATTTGAAATGGTTTCATGTTTAGAATTCGGTTGTACAGCACAATGCCATCATCAGAAAGCTTTCTGAAGGATTCCATCTACCAGCTCTCATCAGCCGGTCAAGCATACAGCACCCATGGTTTGAGCCTGCCTGCTCTGAAACAGATGGGCTGTGGTTCCTCTCTTGTTTTGCTGACTGTTGGTAGCAGGGACCCTGAAGAAGCAAAAATGAATAAAGGGGGCTTTGCATAGAGCAACTTTAAGTAGCTTCGCCCCCCCTCCCCCCCCAAAAAAAAAAAAAACCAACAAAAAAACAACCAGAAGTCCTTAACCTGCCTGAAAACATGACTTCACTGTTAAAATTCATTTACCAATAGGTTTTAGATGATTCTGTGTAAGATAAGCATTTATACGTGCAATCTATCTTACAGAACTAGGAAGTTTTGCAATCGTTCCACAAGCCTGGTGCCAGTGCTAGCAAATAATGCACAGAGCAGCACTGCAAAAAAAAAAAGTGAATTTTTGTGTCATCTTACTTCCCAGAACATAGAAAAACAGCATTTATTGCTGTGCCTGAGCTGGGAATTCACCTTCCATTTCTCTGTCAGAGGCTTATTGACTTAGATTGCAAAATACCTAGTTTGGGAAATGACTGCATTTACAGATATTAAAATTAAAGGGCAGTTTGAGGAGTGGAGCTTCCAAACTGTGTTTTGTCTTAACTGTATCAGAACAGACAAAGTCAGAAGACAGTCTTGGAGGGGCCCTTATGTAAGTTAGATGTGCCTAGTATACAGACAGGAATATTCCACCCTTCTTTGCTCTCAGTGGCAGCTTGCCCACGTCTTCATTCAAAGGTAGCAGTTGTTGGCTGCAGCTTCCTTCTATGGGCCAAGGGCTGTGACTGGGAAAGCAGGCCCAGAGGAGTTGGGAAAGCAGTGCTTTCCAGGCAGAGTCAAGGATAAGCAATTCACAGTCTAAAGATCCACGCCAGTGCTTATCTCATTGCAGTTATTGCCATGTTTGTGCCATTTTCAGAAAATTATTTGATGAGAATGTGAAATATTAAACCAGGTCTGAAAAGCCAGAAATGCCTTCTGTGCTCTAGAAGGTTCCTTAGGTCAGTTTATTGGGCACCTTCCAGGTCCCTGGACACAATGGCTTATGTTTTGGTGAGTTCCATCCAGGTTCAAAGGAATCATTTTCCAGTCATGACTTAATTTAAATTAAAACTGAAGAGGAGACAGTGGGCCGTTTGCAGCCAGCAGAGAAGGAACTTGAGCTGATAGGTGCTGAAAGGGATTTAAGTCATCTGTAGAATGTAAACAGAATTGTAATAAAAGAGCACTCCAGTCCCTGCGGTGGCTAAGGTATATGTTAGGCATGAGGTTCGTGGGTGGCACAGGCAAGATTTTGTCTGCCTCATGGTTTTTGCAAAGTTTTTTGTTGCACTGGGATATAGATTCTTCTAATCTCAGGTTGTTCTATTCAGAGATTATCTGTGTCCTTCTGCTCCAGGCCTGTGTCTCTTGCTCCATTAAGTTTTCCTTTGGAGTCAGAGATGTCCAAGAAAGAAAAGATAGTTGCTGGTATTTTATTGGCCCAGTTTGTTAGTGCGCCTCTTTTAGCTCATGCCACAGCACTTCAGCTCCAGCCACTTACGAAGTCACAGAATTGTGAATGGGACAACTACACATACTTGTTCTGCACAACATTTAAAGAAACTCTGTAGTTGTTAAGTCACGTATGAAACTGTGTAAAGGGAAGCATTCTGCGTGTTCTGTCCAGAGCCTTCTGCAGAGGAAACATGTTGGTTGTTGAACAAGGGAAGCAGGCGCCAAGCACTCTTTGACCTGGTGCAAACGCAAGAGGAGGATATTGGGTACACAAGCTGTGAACCACACCAACAGGGCTTGATGGTTAATATGCTAATCTTAAAATTTAGCAGAGATTTGGCTATATAGATTTGAATTTCCCCTTCATTAAAATGTTTACTACTACATTACTCTCCTTCCTTTACCCTGCTGGGACTCTGCTGAGCCATTGTGGAAGTAGGATGGCTTAATGCTCCTTAAGAGGAATCTGTGGGAGCAAGCAAGGGAAGAATGAACCATTTAGGCCTTTCCTGTGGTGATATAAGCATGCACTATCTTAAAGCGTTGCCAGTAAGGATATAGATGTATGCAGCGGAGTTAAGTTCTGTCATCTTTGGGATCCATCTTGTCACGCCAACACCTAGCAGTTCCTACAGCATTCCTGGTAACGCCGCTGACTGTTCCCTGTTGTGGCTTCATACGTTGGCTAGCTAAGGTCCACCATGCTGCTCCCTTGCTCTGCATCCTCAGAAAGATGAAAGAAAATATGAAAAAAGCTCCTGGGTTGAGATAAGGACAGAAAGCTCACTCAGCAGTTACTGTCACAGGGAAAACAGACTCCGCTAAGGGAGACTAGTGTAACCTATTGCCTACTGCTAGTAAACTAGAACAGTGAGAACTAAAAGCAAATGAAAATCACCTTCCCCCCGACCCTCTCCTACCTACTCCCTCCAAGCGGCACAGAGGAGCAGGGGCTGTGAACAATCCGTAACACTTTATCTCTGCTGCTCCTCCACAGTTGCTCTCTGTCCCTGCTCCAACGTGGGGTCCCTCCCACAGGATGCCATCTTTCCCAAACTGATCCTGCGTGGGCTTCCCATAGGCTGCAGCTCTTCAAGCACTGCTCCAGAATGGCTCAGTACCATGGGGCATGGGTACTGGGCAGCAGCTACCCCCCCCCCCCCCCCCCACCCGGG
>JANHGO010005626.1:0-22733 GCA_024606505.1 Aquila spilogaster
AGAGTGTGCTGCAGGATAAGTGCAAGTTCAGTACAAGAGGTACTGCTCAAGAACACGCTCTTCACTTTTAACATTTTCATAGGAAAATCTTTAGAAACTCACCCAGGCACAAAGAATGAGAAATGAGTCCAGCGAAGGGGACTCCTCCCTCAAGACCCAGCGCTCTGCTGGTCACAGTTATGAGATGAGCACAGTTACCCATCTGCCCAACAATAACCATTCTGCGCGCAGGTATAGGATGAGAGGCTCACCCCTGCAGCACCACCTCCAGCATTAACACCCGCAGAGCACCACCTCCACGCTCATTTGTTTTTTAAGTAAAGGAAGCAGAGACACAGCTGTTTGCTCCCAACTCTGACCAGCCTAACCCGCACGCTCCCCACAAATACATTGAGCCTCCCTGCAGCTTGCAGCACAAGCTCAGGAGGAAGCAAACAGATGGACAGTGTCTTATCATGGGAGAGATTTGGATCAGCAACTTGGAAATTTGGATTTACCCAAAAGAAGCAAGTTAGTCATCCAAGCACATAGATACACCCTGGGGAGAAGGAAAATCTGGAGAGCTATAGAGCTAAACTTGAAAAGAAATAAAGAGCGCGGGTATGCAGAATGCAGTATAAATGCAGCTATAAATTGAGTATGAGGAAAAGAGGCAACGCAAAGCAGGTGTGTGTCACTCAGGAGTAAACGTTTGCTGTGTGACTGCATCCAAAGCAAAACAAAAGGATGGAGATCTTAGAAGCACTGCATGTCAGTCTTCATGTCAGTAAAAGCACCTGGAAGGCAGCACAGCCAGGAGAAGGCCGGTTATCCTGCCCTGTGCATCAGCAGGGAGATATAAGATATTCACAATATATTAATATTCAGAGGATAAGGCTTAAATTAGGGAGGGGTTCAAGAAGTCAGAGAGCACTCTCCCTTACATAACAAATGGCCTTTCTGGAGTCAGAAGCACTTCAGATGGAGCAACCTTGCCAAGGCAGAGGATGGTCGGGATGATCTCATCATCGCTCATGTCAGGGCTGTGTCATTGCCTTCGGTTTGCATTACAGATCACACATAACACACGGCGGCCAGAAATAGCATATGCACAGCGGGTCCTTCTCCTGGACCCCGCCGCTCCGCACCTGCCCAAAAAAGCTTTGCCAGATCCACAGATGCAAACCCAGGCAAGTCAGAGCCTACTTCTTGTTCAGCAAGAGGACACAGTGGTAAGGAATGGAGATATTGATGGCATTTACCCTTTGCAGGAAGAGAGGAAGAAAGGATGAGCTGCAGGAGCATCAGGTGCTCTCTCCAGGAGCACGTCAGACACCTGGATCACACCTGGTAGTGAGACAGTTACAACAGCCCCTGCTCTGCTGCCATCCACTTGGAAAATTAACAGGGATGAGCTGCTTATTAGCCTGGTGGCTCTATGCCACCTGTCTGGGCAGCAGTAGCTTCAGAGCTGTGAGCAGGGTTTACCTGGGCAACAGAACCAAGGAGAGACCAAAGCAACATCCACGCTGGCGTGGTTTGAATAGAGATCTCAAGCTTTTATCTTCAGTTATCGCCAGATGGAAGAGGAGATGATTGCTGAAACCAATTCATTATTTTGATCAGTGTCAATATTTAGTAACTCAAAGAAAATATTGGTCAGAGAGTGTGCATTTTCTAATACCATGGAATCATTCGAGTTGGAAGGGTCTCTCGAAGACCCTCCGTGCCACTCCCTGCAATGCACAGGGACACCCACAGCCCCATCAGTGCCCAGAGCCCATCCCCTGACCACGGGTGTCTGCAGGGATGGGGCACCCACCCCTTGGGCAGCCCAGGCAGTGCCTCACCACCCTTAATATGTGGTCAAACATGCAATGGGCCATAAAACTGTCAGAGCTGTGCACAGCTGTACAGGCTACCCTGGGCATTCTCACCTTGATCTTCCCATGTTCTGGGGCAGAAGACATCAGAACCATGCTCTAATGAATACTCCACATTCCTCCTTCTCAGTGTCAGTCCAGGCACAAATACACGGACCTCCTTCCTAAAAGATCTCAACAGCTCCCACTAGATCATCGTAGGGGTGCTATCAGGAGTTGATGTACATGCCACAGAGGCACTGAAAGCTCCAAGAAGATAAAGTGAGGTACTCAAACTTGTAAAATCTGTTTCTCTGTTTTGTTCCATTCTCATCTCAGGTACTCTCAACTTTACTTTCCAGACTGAGCTTCTTCCCTTGGTATAGAGACAAGTGCTCTGGGACAGGCTGCCAACGTGCTTTTCCCTCCAGCAACAGACATTCTCTGGCTCCACAACTGCTTTGAATGCAAATCCTTACAGTTTGCCTTTACAAAGTTATTCTCCATAACCCCCCAATCTTACACCTCTAAAGCCAATTTACTAGCCTATATTATGCAGCTGAATGCCAAGAGATAAAGGCCAAGAGTCAAAATGGAAAATTAATGATTTAGCTCGTGAAAGTGATTGTTTTATTCTAACATTTTATTGTTCCATTTAAAATGGAACAAACATTGAGACCATGAGGATCATAGGCGAATCTTTATTGACTAGGCTGGTGCCCTTTCAATACCAAACCAATGAACAGTTATGGCAGACAATCACATTAAGCCAGCCCCATATTTGAGAAGACCCTTTAGCTTAGTAAATTGTCATGAACGTAGACTTCCATTGCCCCATACCCAGAAATGTCAGAATAGTATATACAGGCACTGTAAAACAGAGTAGCACTCAAGTGAAGTGCAAGCCAACTACAATAAGCTCCCAAGCTCACTGCATGACCCTGCCCTGCAAAAGCATTTTCCAGTCCCTTCTCCCCACCTGGGGACTCAGCACTGCTCCTTCTCTGGAGAGCAGGGAGCTCCACAGAAGTTGCTCTGACTTACCAGTAACTGGTTTTGCCATTGGAGAGCAGTAACAGTACCCCAGGGGTACAATGAGGATTTGATGCTCAGTGCTGAATGAGCATTCGCTAAGAGAAGCTAGAAGCACTCCTTATTGCTGGCCATCCCTTCCACTTCTTTTTCCTAAGAAGTTTTCTCGCTTTACTTCACTTTACACAGTGAACTACAAAAGGAATACAGTAGAAGAAGTACGGCTGCAACAAAGGAAGTTTTACCCAGAGGCCTTTTTCATTCAGATAGAAGATACCCACTCAGAAAGGATTAGCTTACAGAAGACAAGAACAACTCCAGAAAGTCATTGAAATGCACACAGTAACTCAAGGTCATCCCCAAAATAGCATCTAATACACGCATCCAAATCCAAACACCCCCATAGAAGTCCATAGCTCTTGTTAAACCAGACCCTGTAACACCATGCAAGAGTAAATACGTTTCATCTTGAAATTAAATCATTGTATTGTGCAGCATTGGGCCATTCTGAACCTATTTCAGGTAATATTTCTGAAACTCCAGTCTCAAAGGTATAGCTTTGCAGATAGGGCACATAAAACCGTGACAGAGCTCTTATTGTGAATAAGTAATGGCAGCTATATCTAGAAAACAATACCAGCCTACACACGGCTTGATAGATATCCCCTATTAAGAAGCTCCACATTTTGCGAGCACACCAGATAACTGGCAGTGATCACACTGTAATCCATTTTAATTCACACTGAAAGGCAGTTTTTCACTCTCTAAGAGAGATTCTTTCTGTAACCAGGTAGCTACCAGCAAAGTTACAAGCCTCCAAAAAAGCAGAACATATTTCAGCTGAAGTAGAATTATTATATTGTTTTCAAACCTATTATGAAGTCCTGTCTTAAAGTCACCCAAACACATCTATTTTCACCCAAACCAGCCCATAACAGCATGCATTTGCTTACCTGGCTGCTGCCTGGGATACAGCACATTAACTTCACAGGAAAAAAGGGCCTCACCAAGAAGTGCTTCTTGCTCCAACCAACGCACAACCAACCACACCTCCTTCATCAACCAACTGGGCAGCCCTAAGGCTCTACAAATGGCTTTCATTCTGGGGCAAGTTCAGCTTACCAGGTGAGAAAAATAAGCAGCAGATGGAGGCATTCACAAGCACAAGGCACCTGGAAGGCCCAAACAGCAGCAAGAAGCACGGGAGACCCAAGCTACAGCCTAGTTTTTGGGTTAAGGACAGTTTTACAGCAAGATTTGAGATTACTTGGGGCATCCCTCATCTTCCTTCTGATGCACTCACTCTTCCTCGGCTTCATGCAGAGGGCTGGGCTGTCCAGCTCGGGGGCATTTTTGCTATCAAGGCACCTAAATCCCTCTGTAGATTTAGCCCTCAATGTCCTAATTAACGAAGCAGCTGCTTTTTATGGCCTTGTGTTGGCTTAGAATGATCTTTCTTAGTTATCGAAAACAGCTGCTGTTCTGATGAGCACACAGCATTTATTTTACTTCATGCCAGGGTCAAACTGCTTCATTGCAACGCAGACAGGGAACACTTCGTTTTACAAAATAAATCTGAACTAAGTAGTGGCACGAGTGGAACGGAGCAAATACTTTGGCATTGGTAGCGACTGTACCCAGTATGGCAAAGCGCACCCTCTGTCAATTCATTTGCTGTTGTCCTGAAGTGGTACAAAAACCGAGGAAGAGCCTATGGAAATCAGGGGATCTTTGTCATGTCAGAACTTTCCCTCGAACAGTTTGCTTCCATCAGGAGCTGTTGCGGTAGAACACTTTGCCAGAGCGCACCGCAGCTGGGAGAATGGAAACGCCCGCTAAAAAATACAGCGCAGTGAAATAAAATAACTTTTTACAATAGAAAATGGCTTGGGAGAAAGCTAATTCTCTTTGACATTCAGGATGAATCCTTCTCTAAAAGGATCTGTGTTTATCTAAACCGCCCTTCACCGTGCTTAACATGGGTTCAACTTTGCTTCGCGTACCCTAATTAAATGTGGGAAAGAAAAAAAAACCACCCAGAACGCTGATTTCAAAATAAACAAGGGATAGATGTGAACACGCTTTGAATCCAAAGTAGCGCTGGCAAGGCGGACCCTGAGACACTTATGCATATGGAGAAGCTGTGTGTTATTTCAGCCACTTTTCCTGCATGCTTCTCTGCCTTCCCAGTCAGGGTTTCCAGCAGCACTGCCTCTCACTGGCAGTAAGCTAATGACAAAAACAAGCTCAGACTGCTGTCACAGACCTCCAATATCTGTTCTGGGGCTGTGCTGTGAGCATCCCGTGTCCCTCCTTGAGGTCTGTGAGCCCAGACCTTTGAATCGCCTCCAGCTGCTCCTATTAACCTGCTCTCAAGGCACCTCCATGGGATTCTAGCAGCCCAAAGACTCCTCATGAGGATGGGTATATTTTATGCAGAGATTTTTGTAAGGAAGTAGGAGCTCTTCCAGCTCGTGGGGTGTTGCCAGCTCTTCCCCAGACAGCCAAGCAATTAATTTACGGAAAGGATGAGATCTGATTAGGTTCTTGAGAGACCCCAAATTATTGCATTGCTTTCTCAGGAGCATTTGTAGAGGTTATTTATACAAAAAGTGTAAGAAACTGCAGTAGGAGAGGAGAAAATTGCTTGTCAGATGTCCATATACCACCATCTGTTACAGAGACCATATGAGAAGCAGCGTGAAGGCACAACAAAAGAATTAAGGGTGTTGTGACAGCAGGAATCTGAAATTATTATTACAACTTGTTGTTTTTCCTCAATATTCACCAGCTGCCAGGGAATTCATGTACTGAAATCTGCATCTTTTATATACTTAGTACTCTGAGTTTGAACCACATAGGAACTAACTCAGATTAAACACCAAATTAAGTACCAGCTCTGACAAAGGCAGTACGTCTCACATTTGAATTGCTGATATCGAAGCAGGGCTGAGAAGCTGATGAATTGAAGGACCCCTTACGTTTACCAAGTAGATAGGATCAGCCTTTTAAAATTGCCTTGTTTTTATCTTAAAATTTAACAGCAGTTCTCCCGTGTTAATTTTCTCAGAGTACATAAAAAGTCTTAGGAACGTTTCATCTTGGTGCCATGGGAAAAGAAGACACGAGGGACATGATTTATGATGGTATTCAAATAGAGTATGGAAAGCATGATGGCAATTTAAGCAAGGAAGCTGAGAGCAGTGGGAATAGCAACCCAATTCGCCGTGCCTGCGTTGGGGTCAGACCCAGCATTCATCAAATCACTGGGGAAATGTCTTGGGCTTGCGACTGCCTGAGAGGATGAGCAAATCCCATTGCCACTGAATGCTAATTACGGGACTTCAGCTTTATTTCTAACCAAACAAAAAATGATCAGAACAATTTCATGTGCCATATTTAACACCCAGAGGTGCTGTAAAGCTCTGACCACACGTCCATAACGCAGCAGGACTCATATAAGTGCCAAAGCCGCCTCTTGCTGCCTCCCATAGTGCTCCCAGCAGCCTAGGGCCATCCCAGCAGCACCAGTGGAATCACCAGTGGCTCAGCAGCACGGCCTTCAGAGCATCCTAACAGTGTGGCCTGAATGTCTTCCCTGCTTACTTTAGGAAGTTAATAGTACCTTTTTCCTTCAGGACATTTTCCACTGATCAAACAGACTCAATGCTCTCTTAGATAAACTTTTATATCATTCATGACCAAGTACTACATAATACTGAGTCAATGATATAATACCTTTACATCTTTACATGTGATTTGAAGATACTCAGTGCTCATGTTTGTTTTGGATTCGGCTCTATGAATCAAACTCTACAGCCTTTAGCAGATACGTGGCCTTCCAGTGGTTACCAGTACTGATGTCCAGAGGAGTTTTGATCATGCAAGGATTGCTGGAGCTGGCTTTATTAAAATTTCAGTCGGATAATGAGCTTCATTGTGTAATTTGATGGTGATGATCGTGAGTCTCAAGTCCATGACGTGAAACCGCTTGGGTTCCCCCATCCCCATGTTAGTCCTTATGGCACTTGGGCAATGCTTCCTCTCAGCTGTCACCACCTGCACAAAGGATGTGCTGCTTCCTGGGGCCTCTAGTTAAAATTAATCGCTATTTGACAAGTTTATTTTTGTAACAAGATCACAAAAGCTAGGAATTAAACCAGTACGCCACCGCGTCACCAAACCAATGCTCATTTCTCAAGGACGGAGAGAAAGGTGCATTCCTCGGTAACAGCTTTACCCTTTAAACCTATAGCAGGACCTCAAAAACATCTGGGTACAGAAGAAACCCTGTGAAGATGCTGTCATCCTCAGCGCTGACATAGACCCCATTCCAGTCCCGGGCCACCTCCAGCCACACCTGATCGCCCGCGCTCAGCTTGAGGATGGTTAGGAAGGAGGCCTGGTCGATCTCCTGCCCATAGAGCGTCTCGCGAGCCTTGGCCACCTTCCTGTTGCGTGCCACCAGGCTGACACGGGCCGGACGCCCTCTCACCGTCAGGTGGTAGGCGAAGACGTATGCCCCGGGGACACTGCAGTTGAATTTCCCGGTGGCAGGGTTGTAATCATCCTGGTCGTTGTACAAAATCTTGTCGAATCGGATGGGGACGTTGGGCGGTGGGAAGGGCTTGGACAGCCCCGCGCTGAAGGCTGATCTCAGGAGCTTCGCAGCATCCCCACGGGCACCCTTGGCCCCACGGGCGCCTTTCCTCCCCGGGGCACCTCGCCCCCCCTTGCTGCCAGCCACCCCCTTGGGCCCAGACGGTCCCGTCACACCAGCTGGACCCAGGTCCCCTTTGTCACCCTTACTTCCTTGCTCACCCTTTTCTCCCTGCTTTCCATCAGCCCCTTGAACGCCCTCATCCCCCATCTCTCCTTTGCTGCCTTTCTCTCCCTTTGTCCCACCTTCTCCTCTTTCCCCCTTCGGGCCTCTCCCCCCTGGCTCCCCGCAATACCCTTTGTCCCCAGTGTCCCCCTTTTCCCCTTTGTCACCCTGTTCGCCATCCACCCCTGGGTCTCCAATGTCTCCCCTGTCTCCCTTGTCCCCTTTGGTGCCATTCTCACAAGTGTCCCCTTTGGACCCCTTTTGTCCCTTCAGCCCAGGGAAGCCATAGTTGCCCTTATTGCCTTTTACTCCAGCTTCACCTGAGACAATGTTGGGGAAGAAAAAAGGTTAAAGGCATCAGTACTGGAGTGTTTGGAGACGGAGAGGCATCACCAGCAAAGGGAAAGTCCAACACTCTATTCCATGTTACGTACCTTGCAGCCCAGGCTTGCCTGGATAACCAGGGCTTCCACTTGCTCCTCGCTCGCCTTGCTCCCCTTTGCCTCCTAGGACATTCCACCATGAATATGTCATTAGCGATACCGTCTGTAGCACAGAAATCATTATACAGAAAGGGACTGGTACCATTTTGAGCGCTCCTCAGCACGGTGAGCAGTGTTTGTTTTCAAGAACTGCCTTCACAGCCCTCAGCTGCGTCTCACAGCACTAAGCCTCATCTCACAGACAGCTCCATCTCACCCTAAAGTTGGATTTCTGCCTCTAATCAGCACCTCACTGGGAGGTTATTGCTGCTGGGTGCTGCAAGATGGAGGACACCTCTGCATTTCTCACGTCAGGAACGCCGAAAGAGTTTCCTACAGTGATGTGGTATTCAATGAGGACAACAGCATTTGTTTCCCAATGGGAAGTTAGCCTGCTTTACCTCTTTCTCCTTTGAAGCCTTTTGGGCCCTGAGGTCCCGGAGCTCCTGGCAGACCTTGCAGACCGGCATCTCCCTTCTCCCCCTTAGGACCTGTAATGTAATCACATCAACAAAACTATCTGAGTAACTCAAAGGTTTAACTTTATAGAGAACATCTGAGATAACAGCTAAGCAGCATGCCATCAAGGGATGGATCAAGGGAAGCTCTGTTTCCATCCCCCTGGTAAGAACTGGCTGTTTTATTTGCTGTCATACAGCCATGCAAACTGAACGTGACACGAGCAGGTTTGGCCCGACCCTGCTGCCTGTGTGCTGCTCGAACCACAGCTGAAATCCTGCAGGGACAGAAGGGAGAGGGGCAGTGGGACCTCACCGCACAGCCCCACTGAGGTTACAGGGATGCCCTGGTCCAACACGCAGCTCTCTCGTCCTTTGCTTTCACTGCCGCAATCCCTAAATCTTACCGCTTTGCATTTCGCTCTTGGTTATCGTTTGAGATTTTTTAAGACCAACTTTCAGCTGCCTCAGAGCCGCAGGGGCTCAGGCATTCATAAAACATCAGAAGTAATCTGCCTTTAATATTTGAGCGCATCTAAGGAGCTCCCCTAGCTTCGTAATTGCCCCTCTCTTTAAAAAGAATTAAATCTGCAAATACAGAAGTAGGATCCGGCGGGCGGCTGCACGCTGCACAAGCAGCAGGTGGGAAGGCGAGAGCCAGGCAGCTTCTTTTTCGGTAGCTTTTCATCCACCTGGGGATGCAAGGCTGGGGGCAGCCTCCAGCAGCTCGAGCCGTCACAACACAACCCGTCTGGGACGAGAACTTCTCCATCCACACCACGAGCACAAAGCCTTCCACAGCCTCCCGAGCTATGGGAGGTGAGAATCCCTTGAGTGTGTTGCATTAAAAATTATTCCATCATTTTCACCACCCTCCCTCGGCTGAATAGTCTCTAGCTCCAATACAGGTGCTACCAAAGCAAGCAGTTGCAGGCTAATGCTCTATTCATTATAGCAGCATTATACTTCAGCACTCTATAGCTGCGCATCTCAGCAGCAGAATGGAAGAGACAAAATGCTGTAAAATAGTGAGATGTGCCATGCAGAGCCACCTGGTGCCAGAGCAGATAACTCTGTTCTGGTTTGCACCTGGAGGGCCCGGTTCCCCCGGCGGCCCCCGGGGTGCGGCAGCAGGGGGACAGCAGTCGCAGCAGTTGAAGAAGAAGTCGGCAGCATCCAGCGTGTCGTTCTCGAATGGGAACAGCGTGGAGGCTGCTTGGAATGCGGGGCTGGAGGAGGGCAGCTGGGCTCTGCCTGGGGCTGCAGGGCCAGGGCTTTTCCCTGCGTTGGGGGTGAGGGAGGGCACGGCATCTGGCAGCTGGAGTGGCTTTGGCTTAGTGAGCATCACCACAGGGGTCACCTTCGGGGCCGCCTGCACGGCCACCAGCAGCAGCAGCAGCAGTACAGATGCTGAGATGGACACCGGTGTGCTCCGCATGGCAGCTGTGGGGAGAGGCGAACACAATCACCGGGGGTCCCGCACTCACTGTCTCTTCTCTTACACTTTCCATCCCTTTCAATATAATTTTCATTTTTTTGATCCAAATCATCACCCGCTTCTCTTTCATCATGAGAAACATCGGCCTCTCCCACCACAGCCACGAGACATAAGACCAACAGCAGCGCTACCCCTTGGGGACATTACAAAGTCTCTTTTTTATGGAGATGTCAAGGCAAAAATTAACAAAACCTCCTGCCCACTCCCCATACCACCCCACCGGGCCACAGCCATCCACCTGCATTGGCTGGAAGCGCTCCCATGGCACCAAGGGACTGATGGGAGCTGTGCGATCACTGCGGTCACACCTCCTCCATACATACAATTAGGAATAATTCAATAATGACTTTAGAGTTAAGCAATTGCTCATTGTGAAACCTATGCTATAATAGAATAGATTAAAAAAAACAGCCTAAAAACATTAAGTATTCTTAAGTTATCACATCAATTCTTTTTCTTTGCTACTGACTGAGCTTCCAGACCCTCACATTCTTTAAGTGTAAACTTTCAGGTCCATTCTTTTTAAAGAGATGGTTTAGTTGAACCAGAAAAAAAGAACCGAGCAAGGATTGCGCTTTTTTTGCCTATAACAGAGGTGATGCCTCTCAGATGACTTGTCATATAAAGCATCTTTGTTTCTTTTTTAATCCTGTGTGTCGACCTGTAAATACAAACAGAACAGACTCCCTTTCTTACTCAACCTGTAACCTAACCTTCCTCTAGCAGTGAAGGTGCCTCGTTACATGGAATAGCCACCGGGAGAAACACGGGCTGTTCCTGCCATCCGGAGGGCAATAGGAGGTCCCACCCAACTTCAGATATTTGAGAGACAGAGTAAAAACTTTCCATCTTCAAAAATTCAGTTTTAGAGGAAAGGATTGTGATATTTTTTTTCACATAAAAGAAGCGGTTCCCATGAAAAAGTGAATTATTTAATGGCAAAGCAATTATCCACAGAAAACGCCCATTGGGCGCTGTTGCCTATTGCTGCTCTTTGACCCACTCTTCACTCCTCCAGCTCCAGGAAGGGATAAACTGTCACAGATTATTACTGCATCCCATCTCCATGCATGTCTCACTGCACAAGGCGCACTAGGACAGGACAATTTTGTTGCGTTTGTCCCCAGCCAGCTCCTGTTAACCTCCACGTGAGGCATGGCTGGTGTCGGAGGGAAGGGAGAGAGCAACCCAACCCCAGACCTCACCACCAGTACGGGAACAGCCAGCGCTGGGGACCAGGAGTGCCATCCAGCTTCAAGGGAGAGGCAAAGCACAGCACTGCAGGACCGGGCTGGGCCACAGCTTTGGAGGCTTGGTGGAGAAATGGTAAAGCAGTTTCAAGTCAGAACCATTCTGCATTTTACTGTTAGAAACCACTTCTGCAACGAGTTGCAAAAAACAGACAGTGTCCTGTTACACAGCCAGATTGATGGATTGCCAGCAGGTACTGGAAAAACATAATTAATTAAAAAATGTAGCTTACTGGTCTGCTTATGCTTACAGTGAGGAATTGTTAGACAGCAGTTCATTATAAAGGTCAAGCCTATTCCTAAAATACATATAAATACTTTTTTTTTTTTAATAAAGCCAATGTCTGGAGGTTTTCATTGTATTAGCTGAAGCCATCCATTAGAATCCCACCAGCACGAAAGACTATGATTCCCAGTGCATACAAAATACGAAGAATTCAGCTTTTTAAACAGCAGCTTGAAAATCCAGATCTCCCTGCAGCTCTGCACTCATCACAGGCAGTAACCTCCCCCGAGACAAATCACACAGCCACTCTGTCCTAAATTCTACAAGTTCAATGCAAATATCCCAACTGAAGACCAACTGACCAACTGACCATGTGGATCATCCCCTACCTTACACAGTCCCGCTCCTGGGATGACCTGCCCTCAATGGCTCTTTGATGAAAGAGACAACCTTATTTTTGGAGAAAATCTGTTTTATTTGAGTGAGTGCTGCTGCTGTGGCCAATGAGAGCTCGCATGGTTCAGGGAGAGAGGGTGGTTGGTGATGTCCCATGAAAGGACCGGAGTGACATCGATATCCAAGGAAATTCAAGCGCTTTCCCCAGGCTGGGACACTGCTCTTCACATGGGATTTCTTTGGTTCTTGAGGCAAAAAAAAAAAGGTTTTTTTTTGAGCATTGAGAGACTCTGCTTTCACCAAAATGCTTCATGGTCACAGTAGCGCTCAATCTTCAACTCTTCTGTAGATACCCAAAGCAGGAAGGTCGCCGCAACGTTGTTCTAGATTTTATCAGACCCAATCAGCCCTCTGCAATTAATTGATTATCCTTCCTGTCCCCCAAATGACACAGCCCTCCCTCCTTTCCCCATGACACCAACACGGGCCATCGTTTGTTCAGAGCTTTCCCAGCCCCACACAGGGTGCAGTGAGATGCAGGAATGTGAGGCTGCCTTGCCTTGCCTTGTCTTGGTGAAACACGAGCAAGAAAACCACCTCATTCAATCAGGCTGAATTTACTACATACCAGCACACTCAAAACTCAGTGCCGGACAAGAAAGGCTGCTTGTTTCGAGCAGGCTGCAGAAAACAATCAATTCTCCTTTAATAGAAGCCGAGGGAATTGTAAGCCTCTGTGATTTATTTGGAACTGCGAAACTACCTTTTCCTGCACAATAGTCTACAGCTTTCAGCAATAAAAAGTTGATTAAGGAAAGTTTATTACTGAGCATACCGGGCTGGATTGATTCACCATCTTTTCAGACTGTTCCAGAGAAATCAATGAGGAGTTTTGCAGAGCTGCTTCGCACAGGACACGCGCTTGTCGCAGCCCCCGCAGCTTGCTGCTGCTCACCCAAACTGCTGACAACAGAGTTCAGGTCTGGAAGAGAAACAGTTATTTAAAAACAAATTAATAACCATTTTCGATGTCGTCATTGGATTCAGTGTTTTAAAATGAATTTGAAATACTTGGGCCTTCAGATATTAAATTTCTGGCAAAGCTGTAGCCTCGGACACATATATTGCAGACAAAAGGCATCAACACCAGCCTGTGGGTTAGACCTAAATCAAAGACAACACTCAAGGCCCAGGCAGCTGGTGTAAGCCTAAAGCATCTCCACGTTGGTGCTACAGCTGAGGAGGAAGCAAACAGCCTGAAATCTCCCAGATTGCATCTTCACCAGCGGCCACATGGGTTGGCACCCTGCAGCCATCAGAGATAACCATGAGCAGCTTACAGTATGGGAACTGGTCATTCCCTTTAAGAGCTCTGATTCAGAGAGTTGGGGGACACCAACAGCGGTGGAATCCAAGCAGTTTGAGTCTTGGACTCATTAAGAAGAGGGTCTACATGAACAGCTCTCCTCTGCCAAATCTCAAACAGAGCTCTTCTCAACTCAAGGCCATCAGCGTACCAGCAGCATTTGGGCCCTTCTGCAGAAGGGTTGAGTTGTCTTGACAGAGATCTGAGTCTCCAGACAAAACCTGTCCAAATGGGTCCTGACATTAACAACTGAGGTTACTCAGTGGGGCAAACTTAACCATTTTTAACCAAGATTACTACAGTTTATAGTGCTGCTTCCACATTCACCAGAGCTACTCTTTCAGGGACTTCAATTCAATGCCATATTCGCTGCACACTAAAGCTTAAGCAAGAAATTCTGCTTTAATCTTGGGTTAGGGTATTTTCTTGAACAGCTTGAATAGTAGCAGCCTAGAATAGTATTAGCAGATTATGTGACAACTGCAGGTTTTAAAATTATACCGTGCTTATTGAGTTACTGAAGCAGTTTGGAAAACTCGTAGGTTGAGAGCGTAAATTAAGATTTAACACTAGATTAATCACTTTGTTTATTCGGGGCTCTAGAATCTACGTTTCAGTGATATAAATGATGCATGTGGTCCATTAACACTCCTTCAAAGTACATTTCAAGCACACTCTTAGCTTTGCATATTTGCAGATAACTGTTTCAGACTGAAATTTGCAGAGCTGACAAGGGAAAAAGGCTGTGGCAGTGCTGCTGATAGTTCCAGATGTGATCTCCAGCCATCGATAGGAAGGGCTGGCACCTGCTGATAACTACAGGGACATCATGAGCCCCTCCTGGGGCTTGCTAAAGGCCAGCACGGGGGTTCATCCTGTAGGAAGTTTCAACTAGCATGAAGCAGCTCATCACACAAGCAGCATCCTCATCAACAACTCGTTTCTGCATAGGAGAGTTGCTCCTAAACTAGTGGTGATCTTGGACAAGGCTCTGTTGAAATTCATGGACACCCTGCACCTACAAAGCCTGCTAACTTTGGAAACCCATATGGGTAACCACAGACAAGCCAGTAAAGACAACCTTGCAGAATAAACCTGGAAACATAGAGCAGTAAGAAACCAGAGCTTGGAGGTTCGGTTCATGTCTTACATGGAAAGGCAGGCTCGCTTGTTGGGTTGGTGCAACGCAAACCCAAAGCAGAGCAACACCAAGCACAGCCTCCGGGCATTTATGCCACCAGGTGCCAAACAGCCAAACACACACAACAAAGTATGGCTGATTTGCAAGCCAAAGCACAGGGTGGGAAACATTATTACAGGCCCAACTCTTCCCTCGCTGACCCTTGCAACCCCGGTGCCAATTCCCCACCATGTCCATGGTCAAGCAGGATGTCCCCAGAGACCCTTGGCTCTCCTCTCCCTTCAGCCCAAGTTACTTATGGAGGAAACTGAGCTACTGCTCACGTAGGATTCTAACATGCTTGACCCCAAAATAAAAATACTGCTGCAGGGTTTTTCATTGCCTACAAAGGGAGAAAACTATCTCTTCCTAAAAGTATCACTGCATTTAGTGTTGCAGAGATTCAGATATCAAGGGGAAAATAAAGCTGGCATAAAAAACTGCATCAGTCTATGGCAGTGTACCCCACAAGCCCCACTCCATGTGTTGTTTGGGATTTCCTGAGCCTGCTGCCTGGCAGCACAGCTACACCTCTATAGAGATTTATTGCAGTTTAAGGCATGATGGCTGGAAAGGTCCAGCAGCTCCCATTTCACAAAAATAAGCATGGAGGGAGTTATTTAAGAGCTGAAAGAACTTCATGATCCCTATTACATCCTATCGAGCCAATCACTCTGAGGGTTCCTAGATGCAGATTTAAGCTATCGGAAACACGCACTTATGTGAGAGAGGGGAATCGCAGCCCAGCAGTGCTTGTGGCTCCTCGGGCTGAAGCTCCTATGTTGGTGTTGCTCTCTGTGGCCCTTTTTGAGATCAGATTGCCCTGCAAAAGGATGTGCTTCACCACAACCAGCTCGGCTGCAGCGGTCCGCCTCCAAACCGGTGCAGGGTCTCCTTTGTCACCACCGTACAGATGCTTCTGCCTAAGAAACACATCCATTGTGTTCCTTTGGAAACCGGAGCAGGCCAGGGGTAGAAGTGATCAGATTTCCTGGTCCCCTATTTCACCCTGCTCTGCCTTTGTGCTTCAGCCTGGGGCTGTCACGGAACCCTGCTTCTCCGGTGTACGGCTGCTTCCCATCAGTCTGCTTAAAGAAAAAGGAAGAAAACCATTCTCAATAGCCGTGCCTTTGCTCATAGCAAGCGGTGGGATTGTTTCCCCCCGGCCTCACAGTGCCAACTTGCAGGAGAGATGATATCTGTTAGCGGGGTGCTTGTAATGAAACAGAGACACCGCCATGCTCCCTGCAGGCTGTCTGCCAGCACTGAAACTTCTGTCCTACCCACACTTGTGGACGTCGCTGAATTCCCAGGGTTATGTGCTAAAATGAAGAGCAAAACCCATGTATGCTGTACAGCAGTAAAAGAAGCCCTGAAAGGTCTCACTAACCGTTTGCAGGTCACGCACAGCGGTAGATCCTGTACTGCAGCCTCCTGAAAATTAGATTTATTTTTTCTTTAAGTCTCCTATTCCATGCTTGAAAAGCATCTGTGTCACTCAGGAAATAGGCCCGGTACCTCTGCGTAGGAGGCAATGTGCTGCCTCTATGCTTCTTCATCAGAATGCCCTGCAGCTGAAGCAGCCAGTCCGCTCCTTATGGTGTATATCCCAGCATTTCATCCTTCTGAGATGAAATAACCCCAAAGGACGTGTGTCCTGCATAGAGCATACTGCACGCTAACAGCTTTAGGTACAGCTGATTATTTTTAAACTGGTATCAAAGTGATCCAAACCACTGATTCCTCTCAGACTCCGTATTTGCCTGTGTCTGATACGGGCCTGAATGATCCGATAAACATCGCATTGCCTCCTACAAACAGCCATGAGCTGTGAATGACTTTCTCAAGCTAAACCCGGAGCCGGTGACGCCGGGACAGCTCTCCCCGCGTCCCTTAGCACACGGCTTAGCCGTGCAGACACGGCTGGGCCGCTAGAGAGCAACATCGGCTCGTGTTTCCCTGCCTGCTTTGGGCTGTTCCCAATTCCGACACTGAAGGCGGATGCCGGCATCACCGGCAGAGGGCAGGTGCTGGGTTTTAAAACATATCCCAGCCCTGCTGAGCAAGCCCAACATCATCAGCGCCTATCTAATCCTTTCACCAATCACGGGGGGTCCCTCTGTCTCCATACCCCTGCCACGTCCCCTTCTCAAAGGCAGAGTTTAATTAAAATCGAGGGGTTGTGCTTTTTCCAAAGGGAGGGGTGGTATCGAGAGGCAGCCGTGCTGCTGACCCGCGGTTTCTCGTGAGATTTCTGATATTGAGTATTCGTAGAGCTTAATCTCTTAAAACCTTGTGATTGCAGGAAATTGCAGATTTCGTTTTAGAAAAGTCAGCTCCGAGCCTCGTGTGTAAAAGGCTCCGGCTCGAGGAGGAAAACGACAGTAATCCCAAATGTAATTGCATTTAACCTTTTCCAGTCTCATCATTGGAGAGGAAGTAAGTCACGGCTTGGGATATTTAAGGGGTATCAACCCAGAAACTACAGCCAGTGCAACCTGAAGGTGCAGCAAGACGTGTTTCTGATCGCCTTGCCCAGGTAACCAGCAATTGGACGAGAGGCTCAAGTTGTGCCAGGGGAGGGTCAGGTTGGATATTAGGGAACATTTCTTCTCCAAAGAGCAGTCGGGCACTGGCACAGCTGCCTGGGGAATAATGGAGTCACCGTCCCTGGAGGTGCTCCAGAACCACGGAGATGTGGCACTGAGGGATGGGGCAGTGGGCATGGTGGGGTGGGCTGGGGTTGGAGGTGGTGACCTTAGAGGTCTTTTCCAACCTTCATGGTTCTGTGATTCTAAGAGGTGGCAATCCCTCTCTGTCCAACACAGCTTATCCAAGGCAAAGTGCTGCGTTTTAGCAAAACCTCTTGTCCTACCCTTGTTATTCCATCACAAACACCGCAATCATCACCTATTGGAACACCAGCCTGGAACGATCCAAGTTAATAACCCTCTGATGACTCAATGTGCTTGCAGATCTCCGCAACAGCCAGCTTTACCTTTCAGAGCTGCTCATCCTGCACCCCATGGCACAATGCTACATCGGGACATGTCGCAACTCCCCCTGGAAATACAGAACTGGAAATACAGAACTGGAAATAACTACTTTGCGTTAGCCTGAACTCTCTGCCGTGGCAAGCGTGTGTTTTGTAATACAGCAACGTTGCACCACTTGGAGTCACGGTGTTTGAAAAGGCGAGTGCTGCAACCTCGTAATCCCCAGAGCAGGCAGAAACCTGGGAATGAAATGGCCTGTGACTTGTGGTGGACTCCAGCCTTGGTGGGAGGTGGTGGCATTTGCAATATCAAAGACAGAATTGCTTTTTCTGGCATACAAAAATAGCTGTGAGGGACTTCGGATCAAAACTAAAGTCAGAGGAAAGGCTCCCACTGATTTCTTTGGAAGAAGCTCCTCGTGCCTGTGCAAGGTGAAAATTAACCACTCTAGAAACACAACTGTCCGTTTAAGAGGTGTGAGGCAGCGGGAGCACAGCAGCACCGGCTGCCTCATTTCACACCACGGCGTGCTCCAAAAGGCAGTGAGATGAGATGCTCCTGGGGTTGGCATCTCCCAAAAAGCACAAGCACTCGTTGCTGCCTGTGCAGGGGACTTTCCTGAGTGAAAGCATCCCATGCTTGGCAGTGTTACACTGCCACCCATCAAACCCTAACCTTCTCCCACATACAGTTTTCCTCATTTCCCCTGGGAGGAGCCCCGAGCTTTCCCCCTCCTTCCCCACTCCTCACCCCGCAGCAGCAGAGAATCTCTGACAGAATAATGTAGGCAAATGTACAATAGTAATAAATTCATATTATAAATAAATGATAACATGTATTTATTAGATCTCCTGAATGGATTGGCAGCAGAGGAATTCCCTTCCTTCTCTTCTAGCAGGCTTTGAAAAGGAAGAGGGAGAACAAAACCATGCCTTGATAGGCTGGAAATCAGATGGATTTCCATGGCAGTAGCTGCTGTCTGTGAGGTGACAGAGCCCGTTTTGGGCTCCAAGTGCAGTGAGGAGCTTCCCCATATGCCAGACCTCATGTGAAATGTAGCACAGTTCTGTGACCAGAACTGAAAGACAAAGAAGGGGGTTCCGTGTCTGCAGGCACAGCTGTGACAGAGCCGGGATGATAGGTAGGAGGTGGGAAAGAGAAGAGTAACACAAGAGGCTTTCAGAAAATTCCCATAGGAAAGTGGTGTCAGAATAAGCAGGATTACTCACACAGCTGGCTGTGCTCCTATGGCATTGGGAAAGAGCGTGAGGAGATGAAGCAGATAGTGGGTAGAACGGCGTGTGTTCAAACGGAAGTGAAAGCCTCTGCCAGCAGCTGGGTGCTACCCAGAGCTGCACACCCAGCTGGCACACCACGCAGCCAAGCACAGCCTTCCTCTCTAAAGGGATCTGTTACGCTCCCACAGAAAAGTTTGCCTTTCCAGGTCCCACCAATGGGCCGACCACTGAGAAAGATGTCAGCTTGGGATGGCAATACAAACAATAGGTTTTCCATTAGCACCTACAGAAAGAGGTATTTCTAATCCACAGGGACAAATATTCACACCTGGTGTCTGAGTGAGGGTTGGGTACGGGCATGCTCAGATCTTCTGTAGGTCATTTATAAGATTATTAACAAAAGATCACAAACTCGCTTACACAGACCATTACACCAGCTGTAGCAATTTCGTATTGTCAAAGGGATTCATCAGGAGCACGGTATGCTCATTGTGATATGATCTGAATCATGTAGGATTACAGATTGTGCCCAGCCCTGGTATTCAGTGTTGATTAATCCTACCTTCTAATTATACCTGCTGCCAGGCCTTGGCATGGCACCCAGCCCCTCTGCTCCAGCCAGGGCACAGGCAGGACTGCCCAGCTGGAATCTGCCCTTTGATACTGATGTTTATGAGGACAACAAGAGGATGCTATATATAAGCAGTTTCCCATGCAATATCATTTCTGACTTTCTGTGCTGGAGCACTCGCACAGGGACCAGACAGGAGATGGGGTCTTCTCCTTGGGGATCTCCAGGAGCCACCCAGGCTTGGGGCTGGGACCAGCTCTGGGGATCCTGCTGGGGCAGGGCTGGGCCAGAGGGACCCAGGGGTGCACCAGCCACCCTGTGACTCTGTGATGCTGTGCCTCTGTGACACCAGACCACGCATCCCACCTTGCACTCAAAGGATCTGCATCGTGGGGCAGGATCAGACCCAGCCCTGCACGCACCTTTCCACCAGCACCCAGACAGGTGTACAGCTAAACCCAGCGCAGAGATAACCACCCACAGTCCTCACCTGTCCCATAGGGGTGATTGCTTTATCCGAGCTGCCCCATCATTAGAAAAAACGTCCTTCTCTAATCTGTGGGGCTGACTTTGAGCACAGTTTTGTTAGGACGTTTGCCTGCGACTTTCAGCAGGATCACAGAGGAGTAACACCAGCTCAGGAAAACAAACTTGGACAAACTAAGACTTGTGCTTACTTCAGACGTTTCCCTTCCATCCATCAACAAAATCTGACCAGCTAGAAAAACACATCCACAAGTTACTCCCCATTGAGTATGGGCCGCAGAGGACCCTGCAGGTATTTTGCTCCTGCACGTCAAGTTGAACTACGCTTATCCCAAATAAAACCACAGGACCTTGCCTGTGGATTAGCAGAAGTCACCACCTGCAGGAGACAGGTGCACAACACTCAGCGGAGCTAATAAAATCATCACCGTGGCGCTCTGATATACTTGGTAAATATTTGCCATCCAAAGTCTGCAAATACCAAAGGCACACATAGATTATGACACAAATGCAGACAGCCAACAAACGAAGGGCTTTATTTTTAGAACGTTCATCCTTTTGTGCCCTCGGAGTTGCCCTAATCCCTAAAAAGCAGCCTCACAGCCCGGGGGCTTAACTTCAGGGGTGGATGAAGCCAGGCAGATATGAGTGAAATGATGAGCAGAAAGCAAGGCACAGAGTGCCTAAATCCCTGCTGACTCTGGCAGGAGCCACTGCGGGATGGAGCAGCAGCAAATGAGATCAGCACCCGGCCAGCAAAGCCTGGTGTGCAGTGCACCCGAGCCCGGTGGTGAGCATTGCAGACTCAGGACACTTTCAGAGCACTGTTTTGGTTTCATAAATGCTCCGCTGGCCTTTGTGGCAGGTACGCAGTGTTACTCCTGTCTCAAGGGGGCAATCTTCAGGATGCTTCCTGCAGGAGTGAAAAACAATGCTTAAATGCCCGGCAATAATTAACACAAATCCCCGGTGGTGAAACGAGGAAGGCAGTAGATCTTCCAGAGCTCTGGACAAGGAAACAGACTGACTTCTTTTTATATACTTCATAAAATTCATGACTTTGCTATGACTTTTGCCATGCCAAGAGCGTGACGTATTCCGAAGCCTTGGGTTCAGACAGGTTGGGTTCAGAGGAAGGTGGCAGCTAGGTCTAGGTTATGACAACCAAAAAGGCTTCTGCAGGTGTTTTTGAGGGCAATACGTGAGGGATACCCACTCACAAAACACTCATCGTACTGAACTCCATCCACCCAGGCACCGGGCTTTTCCCCAGGCTGAGCTGCCCGCATACACTCAGTGTGGGGTCCTGTAGTTCCCTGTCACCAGTGGAGCATCTCTGCTCTGCTTTGTGCTTGAAAGGAGCGCATCTATTTGTTAGTTTAAAACAAAGCCTCTGCATAAATATTTTTAGGATCAAAGACTGAGCCAGCATCAGTTCTGCAGTCAACATCTGTAAAAATAGCAGCAGGAGAAAGAGGCACTGTTCTTACTTCGTGAGCTGGGAACCAGAGCATCACATTCTGATTGCCCTTTTGCTGCCAGTGCTGCTTTGTGCAAGCGCCTCTTAAAGATACTATACCAGGAAAGAGCATTTTTAAAGGACCATTAAAACATGCTCAAATGCAAAAGGACAGCTTCAATAACTGCTGTTACATTTGGCCTTTGAAACACTTTGCATCCCTTTACGGCCTCCAGCAGTCACTGGTCTGTGCCTGAGCCCCGCGTACTGCAGGTCAGCCCACGCTCTGCAGTCCCTTTGGCAGCCAGTTGTTGTCACCTTGTAATGCAGCCCATCGCTGGCAGAACTGTTGGATTTTTCAGCCAATGGCTCCCCCAGCCCAGCTCATCCCTCTGTCCCGGCTGTGGGAGCTGCCTGCTGCTGGATAGGGACGGGCCCCACAGGCAAGGAACCAGCACAGAGGCAGCCCCAGACCCAGCAGCATCTGGGACAAGCTCTCAGCACCTGATTGTCCTACCTGAGAGCTGAAGGGAAGGGGTTTTGTCCCCAGAATGGCATGTGAGCCACATGGCAGTGGAGGGGGCACCAAGAACTACATTGGGATGCCCCATCTCAGCCACCTCAAAGCAAAACTCATAACCTTAAAGGAAAGAATATGCTCTTAGGAAAGGATAAGTTCTTAATGTCATTCTTTTATCACACAGTGACAGCTTGGAGTGCTGAGAAATGGGATCAGCCCCGTGAGATGAGCACTGCCACTGCTTGACTCAGTGAATGAGGTTGCATCTGGTGTCCCATGCTGAGGGGAGCAGTCAGAATGCAATCTGCTATTTTATTCCTCACTTGTACTGTGAATTCAACTTCAGTAGCTCTTTGATAGTGAGTGGGACACTCAGATATGCTTTTTGATATTGAGGGGTGAATAAACTCAGGAAACCTGAGCTGCCTGTATTGCAGCATTGCATATTTCCCAGAATTTCCAAGTCTTGTGCATACTTGCTCACTCATCTCTTTCTTTTCTGGAAACACCTCCTCTGTTACAGCAGCATAATTTCCCTCTGCATGCCCAGCACACAGCTTCCTCGCAGCCACGCTGTAGCACATCACAGCGCTCAGCTCTCAGCCCCTTCCAGCCGCAGTATGAGCTGCGTTAGCAGCCTATGGACCGCAGCACCGAGCAGCAGCAGCAGCAGCAGCAGAAGCAGCAGCTGAACGCCGGCCCGGCCCCAGGTGCCCCAGAGGAAGGCTCCTGAAGCCGGAGCGCGTTACGCAGCGTCCCCGAGCAGATGCCGCCCGCAGCCGGCCGGCGCCAGGGAACCACAGAGCTCCTGCGGCAGCGGGCGGAGCGGGGCGGAGAGCGTGAGCCGGTCGCAGCGGACCCGGGAACCTAATGGCTGCTCCGGGGCCGTGTCCAGGGTTGACTGATTTA